>BRDA01066167.1:0-33608 GCA_036984385.1 Crenuchus spilurus | reverse complement strand
ATATATATATATATATATATATATATATAATTTTTTGTAAAAATAATTTAATATATATTAATATATTAGAACGTATTATATTTCTCCAGACTTAAAAGAAGCAGGTTTTGGGTAAAGCCTGTAGTGCCTGACTATAACTGCTGCAGCAATTAAGGTGGAATGGTTTGTGTGACTTCAGTCAGTATTATGCTGTTATAATGCTGTTAATGGCAGAGAGATAGAGAGAGAGATAGATAGAGAGAGAGAGAGAGAGAGAGAGAGAGAGAGAGAGAGAGAGAGAGAGAGAGAGAGAGAGAGAGAGAGAGAGCAGTGGGTAGATGAGGAAGTTTGAGCTGGTGAAAGAAGGCATAAAGTAACATTAGTGAAAACAGAACAGTAAATCAGATATGCTAAACTTTACAATTTTTTTTATGTTGTGACTGGTGAGCCCTGTCTGTCTGCCTACTGTCTGTCTGTGTGTGAGTTTCAGCTCTGTCCATCCTCTCTGATGACATGTGGACAGGGTAAGCAGTGTATATAAAACCAGCCTCCTTAAATCCTGTTCTTCATCAGACTTAAAAATGCTCAAACATGCTTATCTGATGACAAAATAACACTGAGGTATTTTGACCTAAAAATGTAGCAGACATTTAATTTAGAGCCTCAGACACCTTGTTAACTTGTGCACAAGGGGTATAATATGGGATCTTTAAAGCTGTCTTGTTTAACACTTTGTTGTCTATTTTTGCATGTACTGACTGCTTGAAGTCTATTCATAGACATGACCAAGTGTTGAGTATCTTCTCTTGTGACATTTTCCAAGCTTTGTTCTCATACGTTTTCTCTTCCGCATATGGAACACATGCTCAGTTGGATTTAAATTTGGTGACTGGCTTGGCCATTAAAGAACTTTCCATTTATTTACTTTATTACACCTGTGTTGCCTTGGCAGTTTGTTTGGGATTATTATCTTGCTGGAGCATGAAGCGATGCCCACTGAGTTCAGAACATTTAAGATATTCGTGTACTTCTCAGAATTCATTCATTCAGCAATAGAAGAGCATCTGTGGCATCCATATATGCCCAAGCCATGGCACCCCCCACCACTACCACCATGTTTGACAAATAAGATCGTGGGCAGTTTGTTTTTGTCACCAGACTTTACTCTTGCCATCACTCTGATGCAAATTAATCTTGTTCTCACCTGTCTAAAATACCTTTTTACAGAACTCTGCAGGCTCTTTTAAGTACTTTTGTGCAAAATATGGCCATCCTGTTTTTGTGGCTAATTAGTGGTTTACAGCTTGCAGTGTAACATGTATTTCTGTATTCTGTAGATAGAGGTCTCTGACAATGTGCAATATTCATTACAAAAATGTGATATTTATTTATACAGCATTATGTGCAATATTTAAATCCATAAATGTGCAATATCCCATTTTCAACATGTACATTTAGTTGTAAATATTTTTCAGGGTTTTAGATAAGTTTTATAATATTTTTTTATTAAATTGCTTACATTTATAGCATTTAGTAAGATTCTCTTTTAATACCTTTTTAGTACTTCCCTGTCCTTTTGCGGAGTCTTGTCTTATCTGTCTATTGAGTTTGACATTTTTTTGACATCTTTCAAAATCCATTAAAAACCATTATACAGAGTATAATTCACTCAATCAGTGAAATTAATTATTGTGAATAATTTGTCATGTTCACACATCTGACTGTAGTGGTTTAAGCTGTACCGCTGTACCGCTCCCATTATTAAATTATGGGGAATGAAACATTATGTTTGTTTTTAGCCGCTTTAATAAGGAACAAAAGCAGTGTCAGCAGAGAGAATCAGTGACTAAAATGTTGTGTAATAAACATGAGAGAAACCTGTCCATGCATTTGTTCTGATTACTGTAAAGCTCTTTTAAATGAGCTTCATAAGAAAACAGCATGTCATCTACAGCTCATAACAAACCCAGCAGCATGACTCCTAACCAGAATCAAGAAAGAGGATGCACAGCAGCCCTGTTTAGAACACTTAGGTTTGATTTTAAAGTTCTTATCTATGCCAGACACCCTATACATATATAGACTGTATATGAGTGCTGAACAGGTTTGTTTCAGGCATTAATCAGTGTGAATTTTCCAGTCCTTTTAGCTATTAAAGCTGTAGTTAGAGTGTTAAAGTGTTAAAGCGTGTGTCTGCTGAGCTGATCCGCTGTTAGGTCTTTATAGACACACAGGCCTTCATCCAGAACCCCTTTTACACACACTGTTAAAGAAAGCTTCAAAGTCCCTCCACAGCTCTGTGTGATGCTGCTGTGTTTTTACATCTATGCTGCTTTACTGTACAGTTTGATGGTAAAGCTTCAGTTACACCATGCAGACATTTATATATCAGTCTGCCCTGGGGGGCTATGGGGATATGGAGGATGATGATAAAACAGAAGAAAACAGCAGAAAGAAGATTAAGGGGAGAAATTAACAACATAAAACTACCAGCAGTTACTTATTATATTAAAAAAAATGTTCACTTATTACAAGTATATAAAAATAGCAGCTGTCCTTTATGCTGGATAAACAGTTTAGAATGACCAGACCCAACACAAACATCTATAAAATGGTACTTTAAGCATCTTCACTTCTTCCACAAAGACCTGTGTTGTTTCTCGGCAGCATGAATATAAAGAATGGTGTTTGTGTTCTATGGAAGAATGTTCAACACGCAAGACTGAACTTGTAAAAAGAACACAAGTAAAAAAATACACATTTTTAGATGTCATATACTTGCTATTGTGCCATTCCACCCCTCGCCCAACCCCCTTGCCTGCCCTTTCATCAACTCTCCCAATAACTAGTAATGTCTCTGACTCTAGGAGGGCACAAACCAGCACAGGCCTCCTCTGATGCATCTGAAGTCAAGTTTTTTTTTCTGAACTGCTGCTGATACATCGCTGCCAGGCAGCAAGCTCATTCGAAGGAAAGCACAGTATCCCCAGTTCTGACAGATCACCTGGCAGATGCCTGACATCACTTAACAGTGCTGAGAGTACCATCGTACCCGCCCGGAGAGAGCAGCTCGGCTGCCGATGGCCAACATTCCCATGATTGGGATTCAAACTCGTGATCCTCAGATCGTAGTGACAGCGTCTTAGTCCATTGAGATACTTGAGCCTATTGTGCCTTTTTTCATGAAACAAGCTTTAATATTAGTTGTTGTTTGGGCCAAATAAAAAAATAAAGTAAAGTAACATTGTAATAATATCAACCTTTGATGGAATTTTTCAACCATAAATGATGATGACTTGTTTTACTTACCACAGATGTAGTCAAGTCAGCCAAGATTTATCAAGATATGTCTTTAAAACTAGATCTGCTATGGTTGCAGGTGATACAAATCAATTGTTACCTAATTTAATTTGTGTAGCATCTCGTTTGTGTAAAATACATCACCAAAACTCATCAGTTACTCAAACCTCATCTAGATTTTAAGTAAGGTTTCACAGACCAGTCAATGGGGTTTATGACAATTATTAAGGACTTGATAGCACTAATATCTCCTAACTAGACCTGCTACATATGGACAAATGTTCTTAACAAGTCATGGTTACCATTCATATGGGCTCACAATATACAATATACAAAGTATGTCTTATGAAAACCTCCCCAAAGTCTAACAAATGTCTGTCGTATTTCACAACTATTTCCCCCTTTCTATGTAAAAATGGGTTTTGCTAATAGGGAATAAAGCTTACGTCAGTTTTCCCTTGAACATGAAGGTTGCAGCCAGGTTCCCTTCATGCCACATGAAGGTTGCAGCCAGTTCAGCCAGTTCAGTCCAGCTGTGGAGTTGCTGAGAGGGGCTGCATTTCTCTTTTGTTCTCTTTGTTCTGTTCTCTGTTACTAGTGTTGCCAAAAGTTTGATAAGAAATGACTCAACACATCTTTTTCTACACGGCTACAATAAAAACTAAAAACATTTGGTTTTTTGTGAACATTGGCTTTCCAAATGAGTCATAAAGGACTGGTAGCCGTGCATGTTAAGATCACACACAGATCAGAAAAGATAAGTCTGTTCAGATAAGTCTGATGAGTGAATTTTGCTATTTTTGAGAAGGGTTTGATCTCCTCAGACTAAATTCAGAAGCAGTCGTGAAAATAAATGTTTTTGTTTCACTTTGTGGCATATTTTTTGTGCTTTCTGAATTTCTTCTGCTGCAGTCAAGACGTAAATGAGGATGAACTGAAACACCTTAAGCTCCTTTCAGGCCAAATTACAGAATCAAAGCGGCCCTTTAACATAATTATGCTGCTGTTTCTGAATGAAGGTAAGAAGGAAAACAGCAATTAAGCAGTGAAGGTTTGTGCATGTAGTTTGGAGGAAAAGATCTGTTTACATTATCATTACCACAATTTCAGTGTGGCGAGGCAGCAAATTCAAACCAGCCATGAGACGGGCAGGGTGATGGGGGTCCACTACATGGGATTTTACATTTTCAGGAGGTTTGAAAGTTAAGTAAACATTTAAAGATAATGATGCATAATTATGTGTGTTTTTACTTATGTTTGTGGCATTTAAAACACAATGGTGCAGATATTAAGACCCCTTTCACAAAAGCTTTTTTCAGAACGTCTGAATTATCAGTGTGAGTGTAAATAAACTAACACATAGCGCACTCAGCACCATATAACATACACATTTCATATACATTTACTGTGCAGTTTTGCACTTTTTTTTGCACCTAAAAAAATTTTATTAAGATAATATTTTTAAAATATTACACAAATATTAATATACATGCAAAAAATAATTATAATAAATTAAGAAATTGCATGCTTCTTTCACACATTACAAATATATCCTGTTTGTCACCTTTAAAGTCCAAAGTAACTTTTTATGTACTTCTTCACGTAAATAGAGGGTGATCAATCTTTTATACACAATATTTTTCACACAATATTTGTTTTAAAACAGTTCTTGCAGGTAACTGACATTGTTCAGTAATCAGTCTAACTTTTGCATTGACAGTGTATATAACATACTAAAACAATTCTAAAGCATTATTACAAATACTTTCATTAAAGATTCCAAACAATATACTTTATTCTCATTGATATAAAAATTTTTACCAATATCCTAAAAAAAATTGCTCCATATCTCCTTTTTCCAAATACATAATATTAAGAGAGGTTCAGTCATTTCATCTACACAGTTGAAATGACTCAGGGTATTTACTCCTGGACACAGCAACTCCATTAAAATAACATCTGACTCTTGCCAGCTACATTATATCACTTACTGTACATTGTCTCATAAACCTTTTGACAAAATATTCTTTATATACATCTGTGCTTCAGTGCTTGTCAAATATTTACAATTGAACAGCTCTCTGATGTAAACATACATCAACAGTATCAGTCAAAAGTTTGGATACACCTTCTCATTCAGTTTTTATTTTTATTTTTTTTTTTGTCTACACTGTAAATGAACACTGAAGTCATCCAGACTATGAGTGAACACATAATGAATCATGTAGTAAACTTAAAAGTGTTAAACAAACCAAAATATGTTTTAGATTTTACTTCAAAGTATACACACAGCTGATGTCTCAAACACATTAAGAGGCAAGAAATGCAAGTCATGAACTCTTGACAAGACACAGCTGTTAACTGAAAGCCATTCTTTATAGTTTGGATGACTTTAGTATTAATCTACAATGCAGATCATTTTTAAATCATGAAAAACCACTGAATGTCCAGAAGGTGCATCCAAACTTTTGACTGGTACTGTATATGTCATTGTAAATCTTTTTTAGGCAAACTATCCAAATAATAATAAATACATCATATTTGATTTTAAATCACCAAAAGCCAATTTATAATAAGATGGATCTTATGTCAGATTATCCATTTTTCCCCAACTATTTTTTAACTATCCATATTGCTCCTCTACCCATAGCCTGAGCAACATTCTTACAAAATGCTATTTTTTTAATTTCCTTCCCAGATCTATTGCTCCCAGCTCCTCTTTTTCTTTTGGTTTATAAAAAATTTGTCATCAGGAGAGAAGGCTGTGGCTAAAAATAATAACAATGATAGAATAAACATTGTAATGATCTGTAATCTATTTTTATCATTTGATATCTTCCATTATATTCATTTCTGTTTAAATGTATTTTCTTCTTACTACATTTTTTAATGTAAAAGTTTTAAGCCTAAAAAGCTCCACCCATTCAGATTACAGCAGTTTGCCTATTTAGTCTAAAACAATTTCTCTTCACCCATACAACATACAGCAGTTTAGTTCCTCCTATTCAGCCTTTATCAGATTAGCCCCACCCATTCACAGTCACATGGACTG
Organism: Crenuchus spilurus; assembly: GCA_036984385.1. Taxonomy (NCBI): domain Eukaryota; kingdom Metazoa; phylum Chordata; class Actinopteri; order Characiformes; family Crenuchidae; genus Crenuchus; species Crenuchus spilurus. Next base: position 27,277 of record BRDA01066167.1, on the reverse strand, counting down.
TTTGTTGAATGGAATAATAAAAGCCAATCAGAACAAAGCTTATTTACAAACATTATAAGTGGATTTTGAGGAAATTATAAAAACACAAAAATGGGTGGAGCTATTAGAAATATGTCTGCTTAACTCATGGATACCACTATAAACTCAGTGTTGCAATTTTAGTTGGCAGACTATTTCATATGGGTATCATTTCACCTTTAATAGTCTGTACATGAATAAACTATACATTAGTTTACAATCAATAAAATGAAACGCTGAATCAGTCAGAGTCTGACTGTTATGGATATTATGAGAATGTTAAAATTGCTCCAGAGAAATAATAAAAAATAAAATAAAAATAGGGCTAAACTAACAGGGCATGGTGTAAATTAGATGTGAAATGTGCCACACATGGTCTCTGAATTGATGATGATGATGATGGTGATGATGATGATGATGATGATGATTGGTTAATTGCAGCAGAAGGCTGGTCTGGTTTTCTGTAAGGCTTGAGCTGGAGGTGTGTAATGTGTGTGTGCTGTAATTGTTCACATCCTCAACTCAGAACACTGAACAGATCTCTGGGTGCTCACTGCTGTTTATGTCCAGGAGGAATATTCCCCACCTGTATGTTTCATCTTTAAACTGTTAGTTTACAAACACAAAACTGGATAAACATGTCCTGTGCTTTTCCTCAGATGTTCACTTATGAGGCGTGTGTTGGATTAAATATAAAAATATAATTCATCATTCATCTGTCAATACAAGTCATCATTTATGTTCACATGATCCATTTCCAATCTCTCTTTATCCCTAATAAAACAAGTTCATTTAGTTAATGTACCTTTAAGACTAGTATATGTTAACGAGCTTCATTGTGATTGGCTATATTCAAAAATCAGTCCAGACTGAAACACTACTTATAACTTCAATGTGACTGTAACCTCCCACCTCTGCCATGTCATGTGCTGTGTGTTTCCTTTCACTATGTGCTTTGTCTGTCTGCTTGCATTCACCACGTGTCATGTCTCCACTCACCTGTGATGTCACCTCATTGTTGAGCTCTGCTGTCTCATTGTTGGTTGGATTAAAATCCATATAAAGTTGCCCAGTGTTTCTCAATTTTGTCCGTCTTTGTATGTCAATGAATGTGAATGTCTTTGAATGCTACAGTGTGCTTTGGTGCCCAATAACGCTTTGTTTTGGGATCCACGTTGCTCCATCTTGTCAACCACAGCTGTATGACAGTGGCAAAGAGGGACTAAACTGATGTAGGCTTAAAGGGCAAGACCACACTGCTGTAGACTGAATAAGCAAAGCTAAAACTGCTTTAGGCTGTTTGGGTGGGGCTAAAGTGCTGTAGTGTGAATGGCTGGGGCTAAACACTTGTAGGCTGTATAGGTGGGGATAAATTCTTATTGACTGAAGATTTCGGGCTAAATTGTTGTATACTGAAGAGGTGAGGATAAATTGTTGACTGAAAAGGTGGAGGTAAATTGTCATTGACTGAAGAGGGGGGCTAAATTATTGTTGACTATAGAGGTGGGGCTAAATTGTTATTGACTGAAGAGGTGGAGCTAATTTATTGTTGAGTGAAGAGGTGGAGCTAAATTATTGTTGAGTGAAGAGGTGGGGCTAAATTGTTATTGATTGAAGAGGTGGAGCTAAACTGTTGTTGAGTATAGAGGTGGGGCTAAATTATTGTTGACTGAAGAGGTGGGGCTAAATTGTTGACTGAAGAGGTGGAGCTAAATTATTGTTGAGGGAAGAGGTGAGGCTAAATTATTGTTGACTGAAGAGGTGGGGCTAAATTGTTATTGATTGAAAAGGTGGTGCTAAACTGTTGTTGACTGAAGAAGTGGGCTAAATTATTGTTGACTGAAGAGGTGGAGCTAAATTGTTGTTGACTAAAGAGGTGGGGCTAAATTGTTATAGACTGAAAAGGTGGAGCTAAATTGTTGTTGAGTGAAGAGGTGGAGCTAAATTGTAGACTGAAGAGGTGGAGCTAAATTGTTGTTGAGTGAAGAGGTGAAGCTAAATTATTGTTGACTAAAGAGGTGGAGCTAAATTGTTGACTGAAGAGGTGGAGCTAAATTGTTGTTGAGTGAAGAGGTGAAGCTAAATTATTGTTGACTAAAAAGGTGGGGCTAAATTGTTATTGACTGAAGAGGTGGAGCTAAATTGTTGAAAAACAAAGAATTCAAACAGACTTTATTAAACATTAAGTTTAATATGTAGACTGGAAAGTGAATACTGAAAATTATTTTAATTGATAAAATTAGGATTTTTATATGGTTCCTTTAAGACGTTAGCCCTTTAAATATATGTAAGTATATGAGACTGCTGGTTAAAATTGCTTAAACTCTCAGATATAACAGCTGCTGTCAAATGAGATGATTAATGACTCTGTAACTGGTACTAAAGCAGAAACAGTGAGAGTTATTATTAATAGCTGACCACAGCCAAGCCACTAAATCACTGAAACATGCTGTGATTGGTTTATAGTGAAAAATAAGACTCATATGAACCAAATTAGGCCTCACTCTCACACACACACACACACACACACACACACACACACACTCACAGAATGTGAGGCAGGCACATGTTATTAGGGTTAAATCCATGAGGCCCAGACAAAATAAATTGTGCTATAAATATTATTATTTTATTATTATTATTATTATTATTATTATTATTAATAATATTATTATTATTATTATTATTATTATTATTATTATTATTATTATTAGGAGTCAGAGTACAAAGTACAAGGAACTCTATTGTATTTGTTAGTTTTTCTTCTTCTTCTTCTTCTTCTTCTTATCTCATTCTAATTATCTCATAGTAGATGCTGAATAGTTCTTAGTGAATATAAAATAGTATAAAGTAGATGTTTAATAATTCATACTATTATTATTCATACTATTATTTATAATTAATAAGACATCAAATAATTCATAGAGTATAATTAACTCAGTAAACCGTAGTGGTCTATTCAACTAAAATCATTGTTATCGACACAGAGTGATAGAGTGAGAGAGAGAGAGAGAGAGAGAGAGACAGAGTGATAGAGTGAGAGAGAGAGAGAGAGAGAGAGAGAGAGAGAGAGAGAGAGATTGATCTAGATAAAGTCCTCTTGTGGTCTCTGTGGTCATGTTGAACACAGATGAAGCTTATCTTTCTCAGTATGCGCTGCATACACTGAGCCATATGGAAATCTTACTCGTTAGAATTTTAAATACATTTAATTTTACATTCAATATTTTTAATTAATAGTCAAATTCTGAATTTCTGTAATTTTGTAACAAACTTATAATACAATGTGATTAGGTGACTATGTTGAATAATAAATGCTGAACACAATGATAAAAACTCACCAATGAACATCATCAGCACTTACACATGGAGGCTATGATTGGCAGTAGATCAGTTTGCGGGGCTCTGTAGAGGTCATAACCTTTCCCATCTGGACCTGATCTCTGAGCTCAGGCTCTGCAGGGTTCTGAAGCTTTCGCTGCAGAAATGCACTTGAGTGTTCTCCATGTTTGGTTATTGTAGCTAGCACATGTTCATATATGGAAGTGTTTTCAGTCCAGTTTAACCCTTTAAATTCAAATTTAATAAAGGTTGTGGATAAAAATGAAATATTAACATATTCAATCCTAGTTAGTTATACACAACATTGAAATACTTCTGTGACCTGTTCCCTGATTGATGACATTTAATAGCATTTTCACACATTACAAAAGGACTTTAATCACACTACTAATTTGCTTACATTAGTGTGTGTGTGTGTGTGTGTGTGTGTGTGTGTGTGTGTGTGTGTGTCTGGGTATTTGTACGTGTATTAGAATATGTAAAAATGTTTTAAACCCACTAATACAGATATTGCATTGATACATTTTAATGGATCCACTTTTGCTTCTTATAAAAACAAGAATTGCAACAATTAATGTTGTGGTTTAATTTAAAGCACATTAGTTATATGATTACACAGTTACAAATGTTTAGACACCCTTTGTTACACTGCATATTTTTAGTTATTTTAAAGGGAAAATAAGTTAATGCCTCTTCTACAGAGAATAAAAATGTCTACAGTTTAATGTACATTTACCCTTAATTTACACAATTCAGCATTTAAATTTTGCCAATGTGCAAATCTGCTACTTATATATATATATATATATATATATATATATATATATATATATATATATTCTAAGTAAATGTTTTCACAACAATTCATAGTGAATACTGAATAATTCTTAGTAGATAATGAATAATTTGTATTCTTTGCTGAATCATGAATCACTCGTAGTGGACAGTGCAGTTAGTAAATTGTAAATTATGTGTAGTGGATACTGAATAATTCATACTAGATTAAAGTTAAAATAATAAGGAGTTATTTGTTCTCATTGTTTCTCCTCTGACAAATATAAATCTTATATCAATCGCTCCAGCCACTGAAAGTGGACCTACTTTAATTAAATGAACATGATTTTTGCCACATCTAGTAAATGTGAAGACACATAACTGTGGTAATGTGATACAAATGAATTATTGATACATTTAAATATCTTTTATTAAATTAAAATTGACATATTGTGCAATATTACAGCTAAGACTGTGCCTTCCCACTAGTTTCTGTAATATGCTACAGTATTACATATTCAATAATAACTTTATTAAAATAAACACTCCATTAATTTAGCCTTTCCTTAATTAGTACCTTAATGAGGAAATGCCTTTAAGTAGAATATTTGATACTGTCATGTTTTAATGTTTAAAAATCTACTATTGTATATTTTGCATTAACTTTATGATTCTATAACATGAATATTCATAACACAAGCGCAGAGGCTGTGTAAACAAATCTAATTCTCATTCTTATTGACATAATATTTGAACATTTCTTTACAAATTTGCTGATTAATGTAATGTATATTACATGTTATACAATATATTGCATTAAAAATAGCACAAGCACAGAGTACAGAGGCCACATAAAAATATTGTTGCACATTTTAGTACAGTTTCTAATGAAACTCAATGGACTAAATTAAACATGCAGTGTATTATTTTAAATAGAAAATGTTCATTAAAATGTGCAGGGGTTTGAAGATTATATTTAACTCTAAAAAAATTCCACAAACAGAAGGGATGTTAGCTCATTTCTTCTAGAACTGCAAATAAAAAAGTGGGTTCTTTTCACATCTTTAAGCATCAAACTACAATAACTTTCCATGAATAACACTGATCTAATTTAAACCTGATCGAGCTACTTAGGAATGGATGATAAATACGATAGAATAGTAGAATATAGAATAAACAACTTCTATTTGTCCTCTAAGAGTGTGTGTGTGTGTGTGTGTATGTGTGTGTGTGTGTGTGTGTGTGTGTGTGTACAGCACCCTCCATAATTATTGGCACCCCTGGTTAAAAAGTGTTCTTTGGCTTCTAATTTTTTTTTTTATAATATAGGACAACAATGCAAAAAAAAGAGAAAAATCTAAACTTTAATTCAAGTGCCTTTAATTGCTGAGAAAAAAAGTCACACATTAAGAAATAATTTTTTTGAATGAAACCATGTGTGCCACAATTATTGGCACCCCTGGAGTTAGTACTTTGTACAACCTCCTTTTGCCAACAAGACAGCACTTAATCTTCTCCTATAACTCTTCACAAGATGGGAGAATACAGAAAGAGGGATCTTTGACCATTCCTCTTTGCACAACCTCTCTAAATCATCCAGTGTCCTGGGTCTTCTCCTATGCACTCTCCTCTTCAGCTCACCCCACTGGCTTTCTATTGGGTTGAGGTCTGGGGACTGAGATGGCCATGATAGGAACTTGATTTTGTGCCTTGTGAAAAATTTTTGAGTAGATTTGGCCCCATGTTTAGGGTCATTATCTTGCTGAAAGACCCAGTGATGAGCCATCTTCAGCTTTTGGGCAGAGGCCACCAGATTCTGATTCAAAATGTCCTGATATTTCAAAAAGTTAATGAACCCCATGTACCCATGACAAGGTTCCCATGTCCTTTGGAGGAGAAACAGGCCCACAACATCACCAATCCTCCCCCATACTTAACAGTGGGCATGAGGTGTTTTTCTGCGTACTCATCCTTGGTGTTACGCTTACAGTGTTTGTTGCCAAAAATTTTTGGTCTCATTTGACCAAAGCACACAGTCCCAGTTAAAATCCCAGTACCGCTTGGCAAACTCCACCCATTTACACTTATGAGTATAACTCAGAAAAGACTTTCTCCGTGCATGCCTCCCAAACAGATTGTTGGTATATAGATGCACCTGATGGTTGTTTGGGAGAACTCGTAACCCCAAGATGCTACCATTTGATTCAGTTCTCTTACAGTGAGCTTTGGAGAACTTTTTACTTCTCTTACCATCCTTCTCACTGTGCGTGGTGGCACGATACACTTGCATCCTCTTCCATGCTTGTTTGTCACAGTTCCAGATGTTTTGAACTTTAATATAAGGGCATCTGCAGGTGAGTGTCTATTTTCTTGTAGCCATTGCCTGATTTATGAAGGTCGACACACATCTGCCTTACTTGAATAGTGTGTTCTCTTGTCTTTCCCATGTTTAAGAGTGAGTAAGAGAAGTCCTCTTACACAGTCTTCTGTGTAACACCATATTTACAGGAAGTGATAAATTATTAATCAAAGGTTCGTAGATACTTTTGATCTACTTTATAAACTACAGTAGAAATGACATAAATGTTTCAAATACATTTATTTCCAAGAAATTGTTAAGGGTGCCAATAATTGTGGAACAGGTCATTTTATGGGAAATAATTATTTCTTAGGATTTCTTCTTTATTTTAATTTTTTTTCACTTGAGTTGAAGGTGGCTTTTTTCCAAAATTTTTCAGAGTGAGATTATGCATCTGCAATAAAAAAATTATTTATTTTAAAGCTTTTAACACATTTTAACTAGGGGTACCAATAATTATGGAAGGTGCTGTATATGTATGCATATGTATACATGTGTGTGTGTGTGTGTGTGTGTGTGTGTGTGTGTGTGTGTGTGTGTGTGTGTATGTGTGTGTGTGTGTTTGTATATGTATGTATGTGTACTTCATTAATAATTTAAAAAGTTTCTGTTTTTGTCTAAGAATTATATTTACTGTTCAAAACTACTTATTATTTTTTTACATTAGTCAGTGAAACATTTCTTCTCTGCTTGTAAGGTCTCCACTGTTGAGTTTCAGAGGCACTACAAACAAAATGTTCCTGAACATCTTTTAGAGGTTCCTCAAATTGTTGCACTCAGGGGAAATCTTACAAGTGCCTGCAGGAACCTGTGTCAGTGCATGGGCTGTGACATGATTAAAACAAAAAATGATTTAGAATGATTTCTTCATACATAAACTGTATTTGGAGAAACCCAGTTTGTTTTTAAAGCATACATGGTTGTTCAAAAAGCCAATCCAGGGTACCCTGTGGAACCTTCATTTTTAAGGGTGTACTGGAATGTTCCTGGAAGATCTCAGGTTCCTCAGATTGTTGCACCAACAGAAAAGTCTGGCCAGAAAACCTTTTTTAAATGTTCTTTAAAAACCCTTAAAGTACATTGAAGAATAATTATTTGATATGTAAAAGGAACCCAGTTTGTCTTTAAAAGTGAAATTGTTCCTCAAAGAACCTTAATATCAACAAGGAACCCTCTATCTTTCACTTTCTATAGAATGTAGACAAACATGTATTTGTTCATATTCAGGTATATACTAAATACAATATCCAAGAACTTGATCTAGAACTTCAGCTATATGGTAGCACTTGCTTTGTGCCAGTCGGTAGTTACTCTACGGGTCTGCCAGAGGGTCAGTGTTGGTGGATAAAAGCAGAGGGAGGGAGCAGTAAACACGACAGCTCTCAGATTTCTTCACCGCCGTTCATATCTCCCTCTAGACTCATTATTCAGCCTGTTTGCTAATTCAGCTTTTCCTGTAAAAAGCAAAAGAGGAAATCAAGAGGAAAGCCTCGAAATATTGGCACAGCATCATATTATAGCACATCCGCCACGCGTGACGGATGGTTATTACTCTGGGGGTCATTGCGGTGTTTAAGCTATAGGACAATATCTTTAAGCGGCTCGTATTTTAGACGTGACAAAACATCAGCCTGGATCTTTTCACTGGAGATTCATGTCGACTAAGGGGAAAAAAGCGTTTAAAGTAAATAAGCGAAGCTCTGGCCTGCTGAGAGCTTCTCCCATCGTGCTCCCATCTCCCATCTCCCTCATTTTTCCCCCTTGCTTTTTATTATTCCCCTTGCTTTCTACGCTCTTCTACCAAGTATCCTTCTCCATCGAATGTACACAAACTTCACTTTATTAGCTCACGGGACATCATTTAAACAGGAAAATACACCCAAGAGGTCACACTGCTCCCCCGTACAGGAAGCGTTTAAAACGTCACTAATTGTGAGTGTAGATATTCTGAACATTAACAGCATCAATGCATCATTCGGGGCTCAGACAGTTTTGGCTCTAATGCAGCCCTAATGCAGCGAGCGGCAGCATGTTTTTATTAGCGCGCCGCTCACTGTTTGTGCAATTTCTCGATTTTCTAAAGCTCACAATGACAGGCGCACTCATCGAGTCGAGCCCCAGCAGATGTCCAAACACAGGCTAATGTAACCAGCTCACTCAGAGTGTGGGGGGGTAGAAGGGGATCAGTGGCCAAAGTGGCAGAGTAACTCAAATGGAATGGCCAATGAGTTCACACATCTCTGGAAATATGGAGCTGAACATAATGGAGATGTGATTTAGCAGTTGTAAACACTGTGGGCCATCTTCAGCCCCCGTTAATCCCCACAGCGCTCGCTCCAGTGTCCCTCCACACAGGAATCGTTGTGATGAATCGCCTGACCTTTGACCCCCAGCTGCGATAGAAACAGGGGAAACGCACGCTGGGTGGAGTGCACTTGTGATCCTAGCCCAAACCTTTGCACCAGTTCCGAACATAATATAGATACAGGCCTATTTATCAGGACCAGAGGTCAACTGCACATTCACCTTAACGGATTAGCCCTCCAGATGCAGGATGACACCTGCAGGCAACATCTAGTTAACACTAAACATTTTATAAATATACAGTACCAGTCAAAAGTTTGGACACACTTCTCATTCAATTTTTTTTTCTTCCTTCTTTGTCCTACACTGTAAATGAACACTGAAGTCATCCAGACTGAGTGAACACATAATGAATCATGTAGTAAACTTAAAAGTGTTAAACAAACCAAAACATGTTTTAGATTTTACTTCAAAGTAGACACACAACTGATGTCTCAAACACATTAAGAGGCAAGAAATGCAAGTCATGAGCTCTTGACAAGACACAGCTGTTAACTGAAAGCCATTCCAGGTGACTACCTCATAAAGCTGACTGAGAAAATGCCAAGAAAGCTGCCATCTAAGCAAGAGGTGCCTACTGTGAAGAATGTAAAATATAAACATGTTCTGGTTTGTTTACTTGTTTGTTTACTAAATAATTACATATGTATTTATTCATAGTTTGGATGACTTTAGATGATTTTAGTATTAATCTACAGTGCAGAATGTTTTTAGTAACAATGACAATAAAGATGTATGTTATCTATCTCTATCTTATGTTTTTAAATAACGAAAAACCACAGAATGTCCAAATGGTGTGTCCAGTCTTTTGACTGGTACTGTTAAAACATAAATTATACATATGTCAGTATGTATGACTCTTTCCAAATCCTTTTCATAGTGGTCATGTTCTATTTGTATCATCCCTTGCTTTCTTTGCTTAATCAATACTTCATTATGAGAAATAAATTGTGCTGCTGATGAAGTTAACAAATCCATGTGATGACTGAGGAGCATCAGGGAGAATATCTAGAACAGGGGTGCACACACTTTTTCTAATTTTCAGCTAATTTTCTAATGACTAAGTCAAAATGATCTACCTAATATAAAAATCCAAGACATTTATTCATTTATAAATATATTGACAATTTATGTGTACAATGTATGCTGGTGTACCTTGAATAACTACATGAACCCTTATTACACAATACAACTGTGTACATGTCTTGTCATTAGCCTACTTTACTCTGATGACTTGCACTGAATGGAATCAGTCAGGGATGCATAGTCTGGACAGTAGCTGCTGATAGACAGCCTCAAGCAAACCTGCAAATGATCATCAGTCATAGTGGAACGATACTTGGACTTAATGATCTTCATGTGTGAAAAGGCTGACTCACATAAATAAGTGGAGCTAGCTAGCGTTTTGCAGCACTTAAGCAGAAATTCTGAATTATTTTGTTAATAGTTACACTTCAATGTAAATGGTGGCTTATCACAGACTGGTCAACACATGCACATAGACTCAAATGTTAATGTTTTAATATAAAACCTCTGATATTAAAATATGTCTAGCTGATGTGACGCAGACACAACAAACGCTCAACATGATAACTTACAGTGGCAGGTGAACACATACTGTTCAGACAGACGCTGTGTGATGGAGTAATAGCGTGGACGGCCAATCACACGTTAGCAAGAAACAGCACAGCCAATCATTGAGCTGGTGGGCGGTCTGAAGTGAAATATGATACAAATTGACCTGCTTGGCCCGCTGTCTCCTGTATGTCTATCAAGTGACACATTTTATAGCGAGGACAGATAATAGGCTGACGTCTATTTTTTTAATGCCATGCAATCTACCCACACTACCTTTGTGATCCACCGGTAGATTGCGATCGACGTATTGTGCACCCCTGATCTAGAACCAAGCACTGTTCCTCAAAAAATCTTATGAAATACAGTGGAGTTGAAAGAAATTCAATTTCATTTTTACAGCAATTTAAGTCCATTTTATATATATATATATATTCTTAAAGAAGCACACTCTTAAAAATAAAGGGTCCCACCTGGTCGCTGGTTCAATTGCTGGGCAAGTTATTACTGAAGTGCCCTTTAGCAAGGCACCTAAACCCCAACTGCTCCCCGGGCACCATGGAAAGGGCTGCCCACCACTTTGGGCACATGTTCTCTTAGCCAGGTGTGTTCACTCATGTGTGTGTTTCACTGCACTGATGGATTAAATGTGGAGGTCAAATTTCATTGTGTGCAATGAAATTAGCAAAAAAACTGAATCTAATCTATTACTTTAGAAAGTCTTTCTGACATCTGACATTTGTAAATAAATAAATAAATACATAAAATCAAACAGAAAGAAGCTTACATTTCTGTTTGTGAAAGCTGTTTTGTGATGATGCTGAAACTGAGGTGACCTTACTGACCGTTTATTTTTGATCCTGACTCTGTGCTAATGTATAGCACTCTTATGAGGAAACCGTTCAATAGAACAGGATCGTCTGTCTAAAAGAAAGATGGCTCAGAGAAAATCAATATGATATTCTATACTAGAGTATCAGCCAGCTCTGAGAGTCATTTGTGGAACATCTACAGCACCTTCTCATATAATAGAGACCGCCTGTGTATTTGGATCTGCCTCATTGTTGAGATATTTTGGTATAAATAATATCTGCCTCTTTGTTTTGTTTTACAGCTACATAAAATAACCCAATAAGCCACCAGAGACTATACTTTACAGTAAAGTGTGCTGTTAGACATGATTAGGTCACAAATGCTTAATAAATAAAGTAATTTATTATGAACAGTAATTATAAAAATGTGTTTATTATTTGTTTACTGTAGAACTCTTGTGATATATTCTATGACAATAATGCTAATTTCCATTAACACCTCAATGACATTTCCTGGGCTATGTTAGTATCATTTTAACAGCATCACACCTTGTTTTCTCACACTTTTTAGGCTTTCTTATGAGAAATTTACATTAATGTAACATTCTTAATTTCTGTGTTGAGTTTATACACAAATCCTTCCGTAAGTACATCAGTTTAAAGCCATTTCAAACACTCTATGACTACATGCCTGCTGTGTTAGCCTACTGTTGTTGATCAGCCCAGTTCTAGGTGTTGTGCAGATAAGTGTAAACAATGTAGAGTCAATTTAGTTCAGTTTTTGGAGTGTTTGTTTTAAAAATATTTGTAATAACTAAATTATTTTGGTAAGTGTGTACATACTGAATATTTTACAATAACTTCAGTGTGATTTTGATGACTCTTTGTCCCTCAGTTTGCAAAATATTATTATCATTAGACCTGGATCTGGCCTTAGATTCATATTCAAATTCACAACAGAGTTTGTCCTCCACATTTAACCAATCTGTGCAGTGAAACACACACACACTAGTGATCAAAGTAGGCTGTGAGAACATGTACCTGAAGCGACAGGCAGCCGTATCCATGACACCCGAGGATTAGATGCCTTGCTTCAGTCATGATCTTCCTGGGGATTGAACCTGCGACTGGCGACTGGAAAGTCACATCACCAGATCCCTAACCAGCAGAAAACGGCTGTCCTTTTTTTGGAAACTTATTATGAATGAATGTTACACTTATATAGCGCCTTTCTCAAACCCAAGGAGGCTTTACAATCAACACCCTCCATTTACACACACTCAACCACACACACTGGTGAGAAGTGACAGCCAGTCGCGCACAGCGTACTCTCAACCAGAAGCGACCGTCCACCTGGAGGACTGCATTGAGCACTAGGGGGATCACCCAGGACAGAGTGCCAACCATATCTGGGCAAACATACATACATACATACACAGACATGCACATTCATACACACACCAGGGTAATTTTTTTAGAGTAGCCAATTCACCTGATCTCCATGTTTTTAGACTGTGGGAGGAAACCAGAGTCCCCGGAGGAAACCCACGCAGACACGGTTAGAACATGGAAACTCTGTTCAGATGTGGACTCAAAACCAAGACCTCAGCACTGAGAGGCGAACATGCTAACCACTAAGCCACCGTGCCACCCCAAATATTATTTATCTTTTTATTCATCCAAACCAGAGGGTAGCCTGTAGATTATTAATCTCAGCATGTCAGTCAAACAGCAGTAGTGAATCATCAGAGCACATTCAAGTAAATCTCGCCATACTGTTAATATATTACTTACCTCACCCTGGCCCTAATCCTTACCTTAACCTCAAACCCCAAACCTAATACTTACCCTCACCCTGGTCCTTCTCCTAACCTTAAACTCAAACCCAAAACCTAATCCTTACCCTCACCCTGGCCCTAATCCTAACCTTAACCTCAAACCCCAAACCTAATTCTTACCCTAATCCAAACCTTAATCTCAAACCCAAAACCTAATCCTTACCCTTAATCCTAACCTTAATCTCAAACCCAAAATCTAATCCTTACCCTCACCCTGGTCCTAATCCTAACCTTAACCTCAAACCCAAAACCTAATTCTTACCCTCACCCAGGGTTTAATCCAAAACTTAAGCTCAACCCAAAACCTAATCCATACCCTCAAACTGGCCAAAACCCTAAACTTAACCTCAAACCCATAAACTTAATCCTAACTCTCACCCTTGCTCTGCTAACCTTAATCTCAATCTAGTACCTAATACTAGCCCTCATCTTTATTTTGGTCCGTAAAGTTAGTTGTTGAATGAAGTAAAGTGAATGTCTATAAGTGTGTTGAGTACACTGAGATTATCCAGATTAAGGTTAATATTTGATATTTAATGTGAACTCTTCAAATTAAATTAAATAAATGTCAAATTCAGCAAATTATCAACAAACTTTATTTTGTCTATTGACAAAATAAATCTTCTAAATATATTCAGAAGTTTCACTTCCATTACTTCACTAGTATGTTGTTGATCTGATACTAATGTTTCAGTTATAAAGAACCATCAAAATTCAATGAACTGTTCTGGTCTATTTGGACTCACTAGACTTACTAGAGATTCTACATAATTGAGACCAAAAGGAGACATGAGATACTTCAGGCTTAAATCAACTTTATTACAGTCTTTCACAGCATCAAAACTGAGATGTTCTGGATGAGAAATGATTGAGTTCATATTGAGACTTCTGTTTTTAGGAAACATTTAGGTGTATGATTATCTAGGGCCCTGAATGGCTCCGCAGGCTAAGACGCTGACACTGTGACCAGAGGATTGTGAGTTTGAATCCTGGTCATGCTGTTTGCCATCAACAGCCAGGGAACAAGAGAGCAAAATTGGCAGTGCTCTCTCTGGGTGGGTAGATGGCGCTCTCACACTCACCCTATCACTCACACACTGCAGTGTCCACTGGCTCAGGCGTCTACTGATTGGTCCATTGTAAGCTTGGAATCCTGCGCTTTCCTCCGAGCATTTTGGCTCCCGAGTGACGCATCACACACAACAGAGGAGGCATGTGCTTGACTTCACCCTCCTAGAGTCAGGGACATTGCAAAGAGATGGGCAGAGTCCTAATGGATGGGATGGCTACTACTACATTGGAAAGGGGATAATAATGGCAAAAATTAAATAAACAAATAATAATAAATAAGTGAGTATAATTATCTGAGCAGGATGTTAGATTAGATTAGATTCAACTTCTTGCCAATGTGACTGCACACAATGTAATTTGACCTCCACATTAAACCCATCAGTGCCAGTGAAACACACACTAGTGAACACACTAGGCTGTGAGAACATGTGCCTAAAGTGGTGGGCAACCCTATCCATAGTGCCTGGGGAGCAGTTGGGGGTTAGGTGCCTTGCTCAAGGGCACTTCAGTCATGACCTGCCCAGCAATCAAACCGGTGACCTTCCGGCACAAGACACAACTGCCCCCTGATGTGAGACTGTATTGACATCTGTGCTAAAAGTGTCTTTTTCTCAGGAGGAATAGCCAAGCAGCAGATCTGACACTTAAGCTGTATAGTCTCATTTTTGTTTCAATCTGATGTCTTTGTTGTCTTTGAGAAACTATTGAGACGTAAATGAATCTCCTTTTGAATTTTCTGTTTAGTCTTTATCAACATTAACATTAAACAGATTCCTTTCATGTCTGTAAAGCGAATGTCATGTAACTGAACATGAAAGAAGATGGAACTTTAGAGTGATGTTTTGATTTTATGATTGTTCATTATGTAAATTTTCTGTGGTCAGTATGTAGTTTCATGGGTTTTTCCATTGCCTGTTTGTAGATTTTAGCTGTTTGTGACAGTTTTTTCTGCAGTTATTTTTGTATCTACTCAGAATGAGAACGATCTCTAGATGAGTGAATGTTTGTTTTGATGATCCTCCACCTTTCATATTTGTTAACATTTCAACATAAACTCTCTGTGTGAGTATGATGGTCCACTTGAGCAATCTGAAAATACACCTCAGTTAAATATTTGCAAAACTGATTATGTTTTGCAGACTCTCAAAATGTTTGCATTTTATTTTAGACTAAAAAGATTCAAAAAGAGAAGAACAGAGCCTTCACTGCCTGTGCTGATAGATGCTGGATGCCATAAGTTCTGCTGCTTTTCTAAACATTACTCACTACTTACATTTTAATGCAGACGTTTGCATACCCCTGATTAAATGACATATTATATTGATTTTCTGTGTAAACAAAAAAGAAAATAACACTATTTGTGCACAGTTCCTTTTTCTGATATATTGGAAAAACAAATACATATAATATACAAACTACATTTCCAGAAAATTTGGGACAGTTTTTAAAAATGCAGTGAACTCTGTAATTTGTTAATTCACTTTTATTATTTATCACAGCTTTTATTTAACAGACAAAAGGACAAAGAAAAGATTTTTAGGGTTTCAATGACAAACTTGGTTCATTTATTAAGTATAAATACATTTTGAAATTGATACCTGAAACACTATTTAATTAATTTAAAAAAAAGCCTGGCAAGGTTATATAAGTTATAACTACTGGAAGGTTCCACAATTAACAGTTCAGCTGATAAAAATGTCATAAAGATCAAGATACACTACTCAACTGTGGCACCACCATGTTTCAGAAATGAGGCAGCATGTTTGAAATGTTTTCAGCTTACTGTAATTTTCGGTCTTACCATTACAGCAGATTCTATTTTAATATCATCTGTTCATAACATTTTATATCCCAAATATATCTCTATACTTCTATACTTATTGTAAGAAGGAACGTAAGTATAACATACACAAGGCGTATTGATTGTACATTGAACAGACAGAACATATGAAGGTTTTTGGTCATTTTTTGATCATGTAATTTTGAAAGTCATTTTTTTTATTCTGAAATGTAAATAAAATGTAAATGTAAATAAAAACAGAATGCAATTATCAGCAAATCTCATAGACCCATATTTTATTCACAATAGAAAGCAGAACATATCAGGTGTTAAAAATGAGACATTTTACTCAATGAAATTATAATAACTCGTTTAGAATTTGATGGCAGCAACTCAAAAAGGTTGGGACAGGGCCATGTCTACCATAGTGTAGCATATCCTCTTCTTTTACAGTCTGTAAACTTTTGTGAAGTGAGGAGACCAGTTGCTGGAGCTTTGGGTTG
The DNA here is from genome assembly GCA_036984385.1 of Crenuchus spilurus. NCBI lineage: Eukaryota > Metazoa > Chordata > Actinopteri > Characiformes > Crenuchidae > Crenuchus > Crenuchus spilurus. The sequence continues at coordinate 10,841 of BRDA01066167.1, read as the reverse complement.
AATGTTGTTACATTTTTGTCTGATGCAGAATTGCTCAAATGTCCTGGGTCTTCTTTACTGGATTTTTTGTTTCACGGTCTGTCAGATGTTTTCTATTAATGAAAGGTCTGGACTGCAGGTCAGCCAGTTCAGTACTGTGACTCTTCTGTGAAGCCATGTTGTAGAGATGGATACAGTATGTGCTTCAGCATTGTCTTGCAGGGCCTTGCCTAAAAGTCTGGATGGGAGCATATGTTCTTCTGAAACCTCTATATACTGTTCAGCACTGATTGTGCCTTTCCAGATCTATAAACTGCCCACATCATAGGTACTAATGAACCCCCATACAGTCAGAGATGTAGGTTTTTGAACTGTGATCTGATAACAGTCAGACTGCTTTTTCTTCTCTGTAACACAATGTCCGTAGTTTCCAAAAATGATTTCAATTTTGACCACAAAACAGCTTTCCATTTTGCCTCAGTCCAAATTAAATGAGCTTTGGCCCAGAGAAGACATCAGTGTTACTAAATCATGCTGACATGTGGTTTCTTCTTTTCATGATATAGATTTAACTTTGTAAAAATTTCTCATTCCACCTAACATAGGCACCTGAATGTAACTGCAGCACCATTTAAGGTGTAATTGAAAATTCCAATAAGAGGCTTACAAATTCATATTATTATTTTTTTACTTTGTGTTTGTCATTTAAAAAATAATAAATAAAGTTTATCAGAAACAATAAAGTTGGGCTAATCAGAGTATTTATACTGTGGAAATAGATGTAATCATGTAATTGTGTAGCCACAAAGTGATATATAATACTTATACTTACTACCATGATATTATTATTATTAATAATAACAATAATAATAATAATAATAATAATAATAATAATAATAATAATTATTATTATTATTATTAATAATAATAATAATAATAATAATAATAATAATAATAATAATAATAATAATATTGCTACTATTCCTGTTTCACTACTGTTACCATATCAGTACACCTGAAAACTCCAATAGCATCATATGATTGTGTAACTGTCTATGAATAACTTATACTAAGCAGACCAGAGGAGAATGGGTCCCCATTGTGAGTCTGGTTCCTACCAAGGTTTCTTCCTCCAGCTCTGATGGAGTCTTGCCACTGTGACCCTTGCTCACTCAAGCTTTTGTGTTTAGTTATTACTAACCCTGTAGAGCTGCTTTGTGATATCAGTTGTAAAAAGTGCTTTATATAAAAATTTGCCTTGACATATATTGTTAAATGACTATAAACCTTTAAACTGTGAGCTTCATATTTAGCTATTCATCATAACTTCATTCAGTAACTTCTATAAATTACTCAGTAACACTTTAAGATGTATTTGTTAATTGTATATTTCATGTAATTATAATTAAATGTCTCTTTCTGATTGTGTAATTTCATCTAAATAAAGTAGCAAAGTGAGAGCAAAAAGGAATGTATGAATAAAAACAGGAGAGGAAGAGTGGATGAGGTGAAGGAGGATGGATGTACGGATAGATCACAATTCTGGCCATTGGGAATCCTCTAACAGCCTTTAGCTCTCAGGTGTCCAGTCGATAACAGATGCATTAGCCTGCTGCCTTGAGCCGGTTTTGGGTTTAAACACACATTTTCTTAATACAACACAACCCCATTTCCTCCTCTCATTAATCATGAAACCTGATTAGCCCAGAACCCCCAGCCCCTACTGCCTATTGCCCATACACCCTTCACACAAACTCACACAGTGAGGGCATGAGGTCTTATATATTAAACAGGCAGGACTAAACTGTTACAGTCTAGGATGGTTTTCATGACATAGCAAAAATAATTCATTTTAAACAGTGTTTTTTATTATTGATTTATTATATTCTTGCACCACTTCCTTAAAGAACTGTATACCAATTAAATGTTTTTTTCTATGAATATAATGTACATTTGAATCAAGAACCATCTAGGAGCCTTTATTTTTCAATAATCCATTCCACTATCTACAGTCTCAGGTTCTTGTACACTCTATAAAAGCCCAAGTCAGAAAAGGTTGGGACAGTATGGAAACCACAACGTTTTCACTCAACAAATGTCTGAGAAAATTACTGAAATGTTTAAAAACAATTTTCTTCACAAACAGATTCATGTGATTTATCACTACATTAAGAAAAGTCACTCATCATTAGATGATACAATCACATTCACAAGTGATTACTTTGGCAAACCTTCATCAAGAAGTACAATACAGATTTAAATTCACAAATGCCACTTAAAATGTAAGTTTTAACCATGTCCAGAAGCAGCTTTGGTTTCTCTGAGCTCAGAGGCATCTTGGTTGGATCACACAGTGGAAACGTGTATTGTGGTCAGACAATCAATATTACAGATCTTTTATTTTTAGAAGAAATGGATGCTGTGTGCATTGGAGAAAAGAGGATAAGGACCAACCAGATTTTTATCAGCAACAACTTCAAAAGCCGTGGTCATTGTATGGGGTTGTGTCAGTGCTCTTTTTATATTCAATTTTACAGTTCTGTGATTTCAGAATGGAGAAAGACAACATATTCTGATTGGACATTTTCCAGGAATGTCCATACATTTTTCAAAAAGACAATACAAAACCACATGCTGCACACATTACAAAGACTTTTCTGTGGAAGAAGAGGGGATGTGTACTGGAATGGCCTGCCTGCAGTCCCTGATAGTGAATGTGTGGAGAATGCAATGACAATAAAGCTAACAACAACCTGTACTGTTGCACAACTTAAGATATGTTTATAGGAAGAAAGGAAGAAAAAACACTGAAACACTTTCATCGTTTAGTATCTTTAATGCCAAAATATCTTTAAAGTGCTGTGAGAAGGACTGCCAACATTATAAAGTACTAAGTAAGCGTTTTAGTGTCCCTACTTTCTCTTGATTGTGCTTAAGACCAGAAATGCAACAATGGATGTATAGTAACAAGTGAAACATGAAATATGTTGGATTCATACGGAAAAAAAGTCAAAGTAAATGCAAGAAACACTGAGTTTTTTTCCATGCTGTCTCACCTTCTTTCTGATTTTGGGTTGTAATGTACTCTTCAAAATAATGTTTCAAACAGTACCAAAAAGGTTATTTGAATCAGTTTTTAAACATTTAATTCCAGACATTTTAATGTATGTTTCTTTAAATAACCATTTTGTAAATATATAATAATTTAATTTTTTTAGAGGTTAAATAACTTGATGTAAGGATTCTATAGTATACTGGACCAGACCAGACCAAAAAATACATTCAGGAACCTTCATTTTTAAGAATGTTCTACAGTTACGGAACTTCTTGTCATTTGTCTGTTTTTGACTGACCACATTACCTCATACTTTACCCGGCTGTAGCAGTCATGTGTCAGATGTTCCACTGTGACTAACCAGTTCTGCTCTCAGTGCTTGTACAGTTTTCAGCTTACACTTGTTTATGGAAGTAAACAACATGCTGAAGGCTACTGGGAAAGTTATTATTTGGCTTAATGTGAGCAGAACAGTAAGAGTAAGTAACAGTAAGAGGTCTTGAGAAAGGTTAAACGTGTAAAGTGCCGCATGTTCTCCTATATGAAGAGGACACCAGAATGGACTCAACTCAGATTTCTCAGTTTATTCAGAAGTTCTAACTCCCAAATGAATATATTTTTACTCAGTCTCCGCATATTGCTTATCACCAGTAAGCAGAATAACTGAGCATCAATGACTAAATCAAAATGTAAGCCTTAAAAACACAAACCTACCAAATTCACCTGAAATTTTATATTAATTTTACAGACATGGTATCTCTAATATCATACATTTTGTAAAAGCTAGTTGTTACCTGCACAAAACGTGCATTATGAGTGCAGTCTTGAACCCTGCCAACATCTTTCTCATATTTATGTAGCGCCTTTTGCCAATCACTCTTGGGCTCCCTTCTCATATGGTATTTTACCTTATATGGCTTTGTAAATCCAAAATGTCATATAATGTCTACATGCTGTTTTCAGAACCTGCAGTTAAGGAATTTATTTAGATTTTTCAGGACAAATTGCTCTATTTCATTTCATGGTCTGTGTCACTGCTATGAATTTGTTAGGGCCTTATTTATAATCAACAGAGTTCTATATATCTGCCATGAGCATCAGTGAGCATTGACCATAACTTTTCTGTTAAATGCTCATCTCTATTTTTGATGCATTGTGCCATGCTACCATCAGAGTACAGAGTTCTTCAGTTTGTTTATGTTCTGATCTGACATGCAGACTTCACATTTAGAGTGTAAACAGTCTGAAGTTGATGTTATGTGATAACACAGTTGTTTCTAATATTTCATACAGAACATACAGTTCAGCTTGTTCCTTTTCTGTAACATGTTAATGAGATGTGAATGTACTCTAGGTGATGTGAGGGTTTCAGTGGTTATGGATTGTCTTTGTGTGTGAGTGAGTGAGTGAGTGAGTGTGTGTGTGTGTGTGTGTGAGAGAGAGAGAGAGAGAGAGAGAGAGAGAGGAGAGAAAGGGTCCATGGTGGTCCAAGAGAGTGAACAGGAAGCAGGAGAAACTGGAGTCTGATGGCAGTGAAGACCCAGAGCAGCAGAGGAGCGGCTTAGAGCTTTAGAGGCCTGTCAGTCTGTCAGTGATACCCCCACTGCAGTCAGTCAGTCAACACAGTGCGTGAATGTGTGGGTCATGATCAGCTAACATACTGATTCACAGTCATTTTCTTCACCTACTCACACATTTTACTGGATTTTATCTTCAAACTGAACAATAAAGCAGCATCATTGTTATGTCAAACCTTGTATCTCCAAAATTGTAAATTTGGGTTCTTTCATCTTTTGGCCCATTCAGGATGAAATGTTCAGAAAATATAAATTATATAAAACAGTGTTAAATATGAAGATTCCATAATTACAAAAGAATATACTGTGTATCTTAAAGGTTCATTTTTCCAGCAGGAATGATGGGAAATAACCCAATAACCCAAAGTACCCAATAATGGCAGACCCGGCGGCATGGGCGGGCATTGGGGGACAATGCCCGCCCACAGAGTGAGCCGTGCCCCCCCTGACTGGACTGGAAGCTGTTTATATGTTTTGTTTTTTGTTTTTACCTCGGCGTGGCCATCTTTCTATTTTTTCTATCTCGATTTGTCAGTCATACAATTCAACCAATCAATGAACGCAAGGCAAGGTTCTAGCCAACTCCAGTTAGAGGGGGGCGGGTCACTGACTTTAATGTTCATAGGAGGGATAGCTACAGCAGCTAAGGAGCACAAGGAGCAGAACCGAGCAGTGCGAGTGACGACGTCAACAATAACAACACTTAAGTCACACATTACACAAACGCCGCCTGCCACTCTACTAAAAGTGGAGTAAACTCATTTCTGCCCCCCACCCCTCCTCCATCCCACACACAAATTTCGGTTTCTTGCAGGCAGAAGGGTAACACTTCTTTGTTCTGCTCCTTGTGCTCCCTAGCTGTTGTAGTTAACCCTCCTAGTAGAGGTCTGCGTAGGACTGATTTTTTCGTCCCGCTCCTGACCGCTCCTGCGATAAAATAGTCGTATTTGGTCCCGCTCCCGCCCACCACATAAACATGTCTGCCCGCTCCCGCCCGCAGTCCTCACAGGGGGCGTTTCGTTCGGCGCGCGCAAGTTGAGTTTGTCCTCCAGTGTGTGTGTGTGGGGTGCGCAAGCAGTTTCGTTCAGAGACACATGGAGGGTAGCGGATGTTGCTGGATCGGTTGTGAGTTGGATGTAAATTCCAGAGTTATTGCTCCGTAGCCCCGCCTTGGTACTGCCCCTAATCTGATTAACTATACAGAGAATAAGAATTATTTACATACTGTTCTGGTAGAGAAAAGTTACCTTCGCAAATCCAGTATAATACAGAACAGTCTTGTTATTCCTTACTGGAAAACATTTTGCATAAAAACAGGAAAACAAACGCAATATGCTCTGAGCTGCTGATGAGATCAATGCTACTGCACATCTCACAGACGGTAAGTTAATCACACAAACAAATTAATTACATCTACCAACACAGGATGATGACTACATTAATAAAACACTAAGCCAGCACAACACAACTGCATAACATAACCGATATGAACAATTTATAACTATTTTTCAACCGTGTACTTGCCGCAAGTGCTTCTGGGTGATGATGTCACCCTCTACATGGCCAATCAAATCTATTTTTTAAAATCATGGCCTAATGAATAATTATTAGTGCAGAGAGAGCCCATGTGCGTCTCTCTCTCTATGTGTGAGAGAGAGACAGAGAGAGAGAGAGTGACAGAGAGAGAGAGACAGAGAAAGCGCGAGCGCGTTTGTGTGTGTGTGTGAGAGAGGGAGACTGAACTCTGTTCACATGACGCTCCGCCAGTATTTTGACTGTCTTACTGACTGTTTAGCTGCATGATTCTAATCATTTTCTAGACTATTTATTAATTTGCGGGATTTTTCGACATGTACGTCTCGTCCCGCTCCCGCGAAGACTGACTGACTGACCGACCGCTCCCGCAAGAGACGATTAATTGTGGTCCCGCGCCGCAAGATATTGTAAGGGGTCCCGCAGTAATGCAGACCTCTACCTCCTAGTATGAATGTTTACTTAAGTCAGTGTTCAGCCTGACATCAGTGCTTATGTTTATCACTGCATGTGTTCATGCTTATGTTTGACTTTTAATTTAATTGAATGAACACAGTACTGCATTGTTGGGTTTTTTTTTTGTTTTTGTTTTTGTTTTGTTAGATTTTGGGATTTTATTGAGAGATTGTTTCTCAGCACTGTAGTAGGAGTGGTCACGGAGCTGCTGTTCAACTTGAAGCAAATAAAATGTCTGTTCAAAAAATGTGCCCCCCTGAAAAAATACAATGCCCCCCCCCCCTTTAAATTGTTTCTGTAGCCGGGTCTGCTTATACGCATACGTGTTACAAATCAGGTAGGGTGAATGGATCGGGTAGTGACACCCTCTCATTTTGTGGGGTTTGTTTTCAGCTGAATTGAGGTCGTAATATCCTGTCCCTCTAGCCAATGAGTGTTGAGCCCCATCCCCATCAAAAAAAGGGTCAAAAATAAATGTATTGTAACCATAATTTGTGAATGGTAAACTTAACTTGTGAAGTGAAAATAAAAAATAAGAAGCAAAAATGTAAGTATTACATTTACAACCAGTATTTTTTGTTTATGATTATGTTTTTAATTTACAATTTTACAGTTTCATTTACAGATTTAATTTATGATACTTACAACTTATGTTTACAATACCTGTTTTATGTTTACGCTTAAGCTGAGCCTGTTATGACGCCATACAACTGACGGTCCGGTGAGTAGGTTTTGCAGTGGTATTTGTGCACTCCACAGTGTATTCTTGCAAGATGACTGACAAAGTTAGTGAAGTGAGCAACATCCTGTTTGCGTCTGACTCTGCACACACTCTCATAAGTTATAGCTGCTAATTAAGCACACAGGGTGCTGAGGGGGAAAAGTATGTCTGTATGCATGTACGTATGGCTTATTTTTGTTTCTATATGTTTCATTTGTCATGGGCAAAGTGCATCAGAGAGATGTTTAATTGACATATTATTATTATATGTATAATTTTACTGTCAAGTGAGTTGCAGTGTTTTTCCTACATGTATGTTTCTAGAGGCAATGAGGTATAGGTTATTTCACTAAAACTATGCAATATACATGCTTATTCACATAATTTTGGACTAAATTAGTATAAATACAACAATAAAAATTAATTAGAATAATTTTAATTGTGATTTTCTCCACCTCTCATTTAAACAAATCAGAACTTGTTTATAACATTTGTATACACACAAATTAAATAAAATATGCATAAATATAAAATATATAACTTTTATAACATTCCATTCTTTATGAATTTGGGTTCCTACAAATCAACTGGATATATTGTAAGGTATGTTTCTGTATGATGTTTCAAATTTGTGCTTCATGTGCCCACTTTTGACTTTGAGCACCTGCCCCTCCAAAGGTCTCTGCACGGCCCTGCCCAGGACAGAGTGCCAGACATATCTGGGCATACACACAGATGCATACAGATACATACATTAATACACACAGACATACACATTCACACACACACACCAGGTTCATTTTAGAGTAGCCAATTCACCTGATCTCCATGTTTTTTTGGACATTGAAAGTATTTTAATAAGGCTACATTACACCTGCAAATGGTCATTATGACCCAGGCTTACTTTAATAAATTACAAAAGTGTTATTGCCACTTTTGAATAAATCTTTATGTTTATATGTATTGTCAAGACAAGCTTATCTGGCTGTCATCTTAACTTATGAATAGCAGCCTATATCAGTGCCACTGTCATTTACACAAATAAATATGATGATAATCCACTCCCTGTGTTGTGTCACCACTTTGTAACTAGTGTATACTGTATATGGACATTGTGCATTTTTTTGTCCATGTGAGGATCTTGGACGTTGTTCATATGCTGGTTCACGTAGTTCAGACATTGTTCATGTGGTAATGGTTAGGTTTTTTGCCTGTTTCTCTTTTTTCAGCAGCCTTGGCAAGACAGAAAACCAAAGCTGCAGCTGCATTAATGACTGACATGATGTTGTGGGAGAAGCTACTACGTGTATACAGTTACCTTAGGCAATAGCATGAACAACGAGACACATGGTATTCTAATACACACACGCACACACATGCACACACACAAGGATGGTATTTCAGTACATCAGGGGCAGTATGCAGAGTTTTTTGTCTATGTGGTTTCCTGTGAAAGCCAAGCAGCTGATTCCACCTTTTAACCACCACAACGACCCTGATACCAGATACTCCCCAACAAATCACACACACACACACACACACACACACACACACACACGCACACACACACACACACACACACACACTGCATTCACATAAACAGACATACACTAGAACTCAAAAGCTTCAGGTCACCCACTGAACTGAACATTTTCCATGACAATACATGTTTATATAATGTTAAGTTTATGTTAATAAATGTTTATTTCTTTGTTTTTCTATCTGCTTCAGGTCTATTGTAAAATTCACAAATGCTGCTGCTATGGTAGATAAACCATATACAATACTTTAAATGTTACTTAAATGTTACATGTGTATCAACAACAAAAGGTCAGTTAAAGTTTGGGCATTCCTATAAACACAAGTACAATCCAAAATTAGAAAAAAGTTGGAACAGTGCAGAAAATGCAAAAATTAATTTCTTTGGTTAATATACACCCATTACTGCATTTCAGGTTGGTTACATCCATCCATCTATCTGTGAAAAACTGTCTCATGATTTTACAGCCCTGGTTCCCCATCTCTTGTCTGACTATGTTTGGTTTATATGTTCCCTCATGTGTCATGGTCTACGTTGGTCATTGTATTGTCACAATGTGTATTTGTGTATTAATTGACAAAACATTAAATATCTTGGGCTCATATTGTCTGCAATGAAATTTAAAAAATATATTTAGCATTTTTCATACTGTCCAATGTTTTCTGATTTGAGGTTGTACATTGTGATGATATTCTGATAATGTTGACCAGTGTTGGGAACGTTACTTTAAAAAAGTAATTAGTTATAGTTACTCACTACTTGTTAAAAAAGTAACTTAGTTAGTAACTGAATTACTCTATAATAAAAGTAACTCGTAACCAGGGAAAGTAATTATTTGCATTACAGTTAAAAAAAGTTATATGTCAAAGAATAAGGATTTTTTGAAAAAGCAGTTTTCACAGTCAGTTCAAATGAGTAGATCAGAAAGGTGTTTGTACATAACTTTTGAAATTTATTGCACATCAACAGACCAGTGCAGGATAAAATCCTTTAAAATACCAAAATTGAATAAAAAAAAAAAAAAAAAAAAAAAGCAAAAGTAAACAGTTACATTATATAAAGTGCATTTACATCTATCAAATTCAATTAAATTCTCTCAACCTGAGACAACTGGTTTGTTCACAACAGAAGTAAACTTAACAACAAAACTTCTATAGTCTTATTCTTCAAAAGTCAAGCCTTTGCTGCTTGGCGGACTTTGCCCCTTTGCTAGTGGACGGTGGTTGCTAACTTTGTAGCTGCGTGGGTCGTTGTGAGATGCTTTATTAAATTAGAGTTGTTTACAGTGGATGTCGACAGTCTTCGCCCAAGGACATAATGTACACATTACATGCCTTTAACCTCAATGAATTTAAAATAATGTTTATATCGCCACCTTGAAAATGCTAACTTTTCTTTGTCTTGCTCCTCTGCCTCTCGGCACATGTGTAAAAACACTGGCTCTGATTGGCTACCATAACGCTGCCTTAGCCAATCGCTTACTGACTTGAGTTAAACAAGTGTTACACCAAGAACTGTGACCTATCGAGATCTGTGACTTCTTCTATCAAGTCACAGATCTCGACAGGTCACAGTTCTCGGTGTAACACCTGTTACTCCTCACTAGCCTGAGTAGAGGTCCGCTCGGATTACTGTTAGCATATCAATATATACTAACGGACCGATTTTAATGACCAGTAACGTCAACGGCATTATAACGACGGGAAAAGTAATTAATTATTTTATCCCGTTACTGACAAAATGACGTCGTTACGTAACGCCGTTATTTTTAACGCCATTATTCCCAACACTAATGTTGACAAATGAAATATGTTAAAGGCTTCCTAGAAGCTCAGCTTCTTTATGGAAAACGCAGATACTTGAATCTATAACCACCAGTACATTTTGGATTTAAGCCAGAAATCCTAAAAGATGAGCTGCTACGGTCATTGCAAGACCTCCGACCTACTGCACAAACATGACCTCTAGTTCTTGGTGTTT
>BRDA01066149.1:28263-37068 GCA_036984385.1 Crenuchus spilurus | reverse complement strand
AATTAGCAGGTTTAATTGTAGTGTCAGAGCAGTGACATCACCAAACTGTGCAGGAATGCGGCTCTCCAGGACCAGGGTTGGCCACCCCTGGTTTATGGTATCAGCGTTGCTACACAGCTTGCCACTCAAAAACATCACAGTAACTGTTAGCCGCTGCTAGCGAGGAAATATAATGAATCACGTCAACAATTTAAACAAAGTTAACAGTTAGATAACTGGAATGGATTGTATTTAAGTTCCTTCGGTCACATTTACCAAAATAAAGGCAACGGAATACCATCGCCAAGTAAGTCTCCCAACAGGTGATGCATTTCATGAATTCAGGGTGTCAGACATTACCCTCAGACCCCTTACAGCCAATTAGATGCTAGCAAGCCTATATGTCATCTTGGAAATAGAGCCTCTGGGAGCCGATTTATTGAGTTTGCACAAAAATTGTGAAAAATGATGTCAACCCAAAATATTCATAAGGACATGTTCCTACCATCCATATGCAAACCTACAATGGCTCCTATATCAACGCCAATATATACATTGTGGACCATCTGCTTTTTATTTATTATGCCATAATTACATCATTTGAAATGAAAAAGATTGCAATCAGGTTAAGTGCAACATAGTGTGGATTACCTCACACGAGCACATTCAATGACACATACACTGCAAAAACTAAAAGTGCCTCAAACATCCAGTGAGTTTCTCAAAGAACTTAAACATTCATTTTAGGTGCCTCAAGAAGCCCTCTCATATAAAGTGCTGAACTGTTAATAAGCTCCCACAGGAGCCTCTCACTTGGTTCCATCAAACACCATTCTTCAGTTCTTGGATCCTCAATTAAAATATCTTAAGTTCCTCAGAGAACTACTCAAGCAGGTCTCTAACATCTCAGTCGTTTCTCCTAGAAAACAACGAGATCAGATGAAAACACAATGAGACTTTAGCGTAAGTCTTGCCATCCCCAGATATTTCTCCTGAGAAGAAGAGCTCATCTCATGTCTCCTATTGAGTTTGGAGATCTCAGCAATGTCTCACTTTGTGCTCAAAATAACAAAACAGAAATACCAATATGAACTCAATCATTGCTCATCCAGTGCTAAAAAACTCAATTATTAACTACCATTGTTGCCACAGACAGGAATATCTCATGGCTCATTTTTGTCTCATGTATTTCTCATGTTTTTAGGATAATCAAGATTTAGTCTCCAGAGTCATTCAAGAGCAACATCTGAGCACTAAAGCATCCCTTTGGGTTATTAGTAAGTGCAGTGATATTGATAGTTTCTTCATTTAAATTATATTCAAAATAATTTGCATAATGAATATAATATTGTTAATTGATGCAAATGGTGAGCTGAGTGTACTGTTGTGGTTTCTGGGTCAGAGCACATTGTCTATGCAGAGGAGTTTAGCAAGCACGTGTTAATGATTTGAGGTAGTAGGTTAATTGCGTTCATCCGGTGGGAATAACAGGTGTTATACTCTGTCCTACATAGCCAAGGCTCCACCGCTTCATATATCAGTGACTTCACATGTCTGTCTAATTATCCTAAACTATGTGAATTCAGGTGAGAGCAGAACAGCTATGAATATCTACACTAAACAGGGACAGAACGGAGCTGGCAAGAAAAGGTAAAACTTTTTCTACAAGTAAATATTCTCTGTGTGCAAAAGTTTGTACACCCGTGATTCAATTAAAAAAAAGTATGTTTTAAAAGTAAAACTAAATTATTACATCCTCTATAGAGAATACATATAAATGACATTTTCCACATGTTTTATTGCACAATTCTATTTTTTTTTCTATTTAAGGCACTGAAAAACACAAAACATAGTAAGTTTACAGCATTTAGCAGACACTCTTATCCAGAGTGACGTACAACAGTGTTTTGTTTATATTAAGAGAATTATCTCAGCTAATACAGACAGGTTAGAGTCTAAACTACTCTTCAGTTCAGACAGTTAGAACTAAACCATCACTAATGCCTAGAAAGAAGGAAAGATACACAATTATACACAATATAAGAGCTTTACAATGCATTACAATAAGTGTTTAAACTAGTGCTGCACAAAGAGATGCTCTTCAGTCTGTGTGTGAAGACTGTGAGGGACTCTGCTGTTAGAGCAACCAGTGGGAGTTTGTTCCACCACTTTGGTGCCAGGACAGAGTAGAGTCTTGATGCCAGTCTTCCCCGTGTCTTGAAGGATGGAGGGTCAAGTACGGCTCAGTACTGGAAGCTTGAAGGCTTCAAGGTACAACTTGAGACTTGACCATTGCCATTAGGTAGAGAGGTGCTGGTCCATTACTTGCTTTGTAGGTGAGCATCGGGGTTTTAAATCTAATGTGAGCAGCTACAGGAAGCCAGTGAGTGAACACAGCAGTAGAGTGATGTGAGAGAACTTGGTCTGCTGAAGACCAGCCGAATCTGAACGGATGCATTGTTTTCCCAGCTTGAGTGAGCTGTGCCCGGCAGAAATGTGATGCTATGTCATAGCTAGTAGGCTTCATGAGAAGAATATTCACACAGCTAATGATTCTTTTCTGGTCAAATCAAGTCACTGGTGGACTGAGGAGATTTTCTCTTTAACTCTGAGTGTTTGTGTGTGTGTGTGTTACAGATCTCTTTCAGATCTGACATGCATTCGTATCTTTATGAGGACTTTCAGTTTTGATACTTTGCTGGTCCTCACAAGAACTTTTGGTTTTCTAAGGTTAAGTTAAGGTTTAATTTTATTTTTACTCGGTATTACACGTGAATATAAATGTCCTTACTAGTATAGTATTACCAAAGTGTGTTTGTGTGTATGTACCAGGTTTATGCCTTGTTGTAGGGACCAAAACCTGTTTAAACACTCAGCTTTTGGGGACCTTTCTGCCTCCAGGACTACAAAGCTGGTCCCTGCATCATAAATCATAAATTTTTAAGGTGAAGACATGTTTTGAGGTTAAGGTTAGGCTTTTAAGGTTTAATAAGTCTATGTAATGTCCCCACAATTCACCGGAATGAACATGTGTGTGTGTGTATGTGTGTATTGATTGCTTTGGGCTGGAGAAAGGCATTATATATAAATTAAGGTTCAAGACCGCACTCATAATGTACATTTAATTTTATTAACAGGTTTAATTTAATGAGGACTGTGAAATATAGAACTTGTGCATAAAATCAGTGAAATCTCTAATATTTAAAATACTAAGCACCTGTAAATTTGTTGTAGCCCTACTTATAAAATGCAGCATTACTTTTGCACATGTCACATTTTATATTTTATAGTATTCTCTATGTTAAATTCAGTAAACAGCAACAGTGCGCACTGAAATATGCATTTATTTTGTTGTTTGTAGTGGAAGTTTTAACTTGTTTTCACTTAAAAAAATATCAAAATATATCATTTAAACAGGTGTCCACAAAAGTATGTAGACTGGACTGCTTGACTCAGAATTATATTATAATTGAAGAACATAAAACATACGGCTTTAAATTTGTATAACAAATTTCCACTTTACACCCCTTTTCAAACAATTAAATATTTATTTAATACCTCTTCAATAAATATCACATTATCCTGAATTAATATGTCACACTTAATTAACTATATTTACCACAACAATTATAAATGTCATTAAAAACTACATCTAAAATTATTACCATTATGTGATACTAACCTAAGCCTTAACCTCCTTTGTATACAGCACTATAAGCAGTCTTCCTACCTACTGCCTACAGTGACTGAACAGAAGGCTATAGGACCCTGGGGAAATGGCCAGGCCACTGTGTCAGTGCTATCATGACTCAAATGATCCCCTCACTCCCTGCTGGCAGGAACCATTAGTTACAGCTGACAGCAAATTACAGTGACTGCTAAATCTCACTCCAGCAGGTCTCAAGTAAGTAATAGATGAAAGTGGTAAAACAACACTGAATGTTTTATATATCTTACACTTAAACACACACTCTTTAAACAAGCTCCACTTAATGCTGGATTTTATATACACTTTATGACCTCATTTAGACCTGCTTATTTATTAGTCTTAAGCTTCAGGACAACCTGAGATACAGTTTAAACACAAACCACATTCAACAACCAAAACCCAGGGCCAATGCAACCAAAGCCCAACCCAATACAACCAAAACCCAGAAAAGTACAACCAAAAACCAACCCAATACAACAAAAAACAATATAACCAAAAACCAGCATAATACAAACTAAAACCCAGCTCAGTCCAACTAAAACCCAGCCTACTACAACCAAAACCCAGCTCAGTACAACCAAAACCCAGCCTACTACAGACCAAACACCAACCCAACACAACCGAAACCCAGAAAAGTACAACCAAAAACCAACCCAATACAACAAAAAACAATATAACCAAAAACCAGCCTAATACAAACTAAAACCCAGCCCAGTACAACCAAAACGCAGCCTACTACAAACCAAAGACCAGCCCAAAACAACCAAAACCCAGAAAAGTACAACCAAAAACCAGCCTAATACAAACTAAAACCCAGCCCAATATAACCAAAACACAGCCCAACCAAAACCCAGCCTACTACAACCAAAACCTAGCTCAGTACAACCAAAACACAGCCTACTACAGACCAAACACCAACCCAACACAACCGAAACCCAGAAAAGTACAACCAAAAACCAACCCAATACAACAAATACAATATAACCAAAACTAGCCTAATACAAACTAAAACCCAGCTCAGTACAACCAAAACCCAGCCTACTACAACCAAAACCCAGCCTACTACAGACCAAACACCAACACAACACAACCGAAACCCAGAAAAGTACAACCAAAAACCAACACAACACAACAAAAACAATATAACCAAAACCAGCCTAATACAAACTAAAACCCAGCTCAGCCCAACCAAAACCCAGCCTACTACAAACTAAAACCCAGCCTAGTACAACCAAAATGCAGCCTACTACAACCAAAGCCCAGCCCAAAACAACCAAAACTCAGAAAAGTTCAACAAAAAACAGTCTACTACAAACCAAAACCCAGCCCATACAACCAAATCCCACTCAATAAAACCAAAACCCACCTGATGCTGCCAAACAGAATACCCTGCCCTCTGATGCTGAACAGAGGCCTCAGGTTGGTGTTTATGTATCTGTGTTTATTATGTATAATCTGTGTGTGGGTGTGTGTATGTGTGTGTGTGTGTGTGTGTGTGTGTGTGTGTGTGTGTGTGTGTGTGTGTGTAAAGACGAAAGCTAGAGGTTCCAGTCCATGTTATCTGTCTGAGAGTGAAGTGTGGTGCTTTGAGTTCGGCTCTTTGCTGATGAGTAAAAGCTCTCTGGGGGAAAGCAAAGCAGCAAACAGCTTCCTCCAAGCATTGCTGTACAGCCTGCTGTAGTGTTTTTGAGTTCACACAAACAGTCTCAAAGGCAATTCTCGTAAATAATCCATTTATAAGCTTCTTACTGTGGTGTCAGTTGTTCAATGCAAAGAAGAAAAGATTCCATTCTCATGATTTACAGTACAAATGTGAAAAAATGCCACAAATGTTATTGAGGCAGAATATTCACCAAATATTAGTATTTATGGAAAAGGAACTGTATGACTGTGATGTCATAGTGATGCACTACTAACTTCCTTAAATAAAGTGTTTAATAATATACAGTGATGTGTGTATATAAATGTATGTATATAATAATATACAGTGATGTGTGTATATAAATGTGTGTATATAACAGTATACAGTGATGTGTGTATATAAATGTATGTATATAATAATATACAGTGATGTGTATATATAAATGTGTGTATATAATAGTATACAGTGATGTGTGTATATAAATGTATGTATATAATAGTATACGGTGATGTGTGTATATAAATGTATGTATATAATAGTCTACAGTGATGTGTATATATAAATGTGTGTATATAATAGTATACAGTGATGTGTGTATATAAATGTATGTATATAATAGTATACAGTGATGTGTGTATATAAATGTATGTATATAACAGTATACAGTGATGTGTGTGTATAAATGTATGTATATAACAGTATACATTGATGTGTGTATATAACAGTATACAGTGATGTGTGTGTATAAATGTATGTATATAACAGTATACAGTGATGTGTGTATATAAATGTATGTATATAATAGTATACAGTGATGTGTATATATAAATGTGTGTATATAATAGTATACAGTGATGTGTATATATAAATGTGTGTATATAATAGTATACAGTGATGTGTATATATAAATGTGTGTATATAATATTATACAGTGATGTGTATATATAAATGTGTGTATATAATAATATACAGTGATGTGTATATATAAATGTATGTATATAATAGTATACAGTGATGTGTGTATATAATAATGTACAGTGATGTGTGTATATAAATGTATGTATATAATAGTATAAAGTGATGTGTATATATAAATGTGTATATAACAGTATACAGTGACGTGTGTGTATAAATGTATGTATATAACAGTATACAGTGATGTTTGTGTATAAATGTATGTATATAAGAGTATACAGTGATGTGTGTATAAATGTATGTATATAATAGTCTACAGTGATGTGTGTATATAAATGTATGTATATAACAGGATACAGTGATGTGTGTGTATAAATGTATGTATATAACAGTATACAGTGATGTGTGTATTTAAATGTGTATATAACAGTATACAGTGATGTGTGTATATAAATGTATGTATATAATAGTATACAGTGATGTGTGTATATAAATGTATGTATATAATAGTCTACAGTGATGTGTATATATAAATGTGTGTATATAATATTATACAGTGATGTGTGTGTATAAATGTATGTATATAATAGTCTACAGTGATGTGTGTATATAAATGTGTATATAACAGTATACAGTGATGTGTGAATATAAATGTATGTATATAACAGTATACTGTGATGTGTGTATATAAATGTATGTATATAACAGTATACAGTGATGTGTGTATATAAATGTGTGTATATAACAGTATACAGTGATGTGTGTGTATAAATGTATGTATATAACAGTATACAGTGATGTGTGTATATAAATGTGTGTATATAATAGTATACAGTGATGTGTATATATAAATGTGTATATAACAGTATACAGTGATGTGTGTATATAAATGTATGTATATAACAGTATACAGTGATGTGTGTATATATAGTGTGCATATAATAGTATAAAATCTGAGTGCTGTCCTGGTTAAGGCCTGAATATCCAGCAGGAAGAAGCTCCTCCTCCCTCTCTGTAAATCTATGATTCTTCCCTAAAGATTCGTAACCAAATTTAATGATCATGTAGTCAAAAGACTTACACTCCTTCTGTTCACACTTGATTTTTTATGACTACAACACACTGCTAATCATCAAAGTCCCGGTAAAGTAGGGGCTTGATTCGGTTAGTTGAACAGAAAGCTCCCAGTCGATGGACTCCTCCGGGGCATCCTTTCTTCAAATCTCATTTTGAAATTGCACTTTACGTCTGGCTCATTGCGCTTAGCTGCTCAAGCTGTTAGGTTGATTAACCCGCTCTTCCAATCCCTACCAGTCCCTGCACAACTGTGTTTTGTATGGGTGCTTAGGTGTGTGTGAGGTCTAAGACAACATCTGTCCCGTAATTAAATGAAAACTAAGAGCAGAGCAGATTAGCTACATTTGCTAGAACACATGCATGAACAATATGAAGCACAATGAACTGAGGGTCACTGTAGAGCCTGAATGTAGCTGTGACTACTGGGCACCACAAAGGTGGGCACCTGCTTACTAAGTCACATTCTTCTACAGGAGCAGCTACAGGGGTTGGACAATGAAACTGAAACAGCTGGTTTTAGACCACAATAATTGATTAGTAGGTGTTGGGCCTCCTTTTGCAGCCAATACAGCGTCAGTTCGTCTTGGGAATGACATATACAAGTCCTGCACAGTGGTCAGAGGGATTTTAAGCCATTCTTGCAGGATAGTGGTCAGGTCACTACGTGATGCTGGTGGAGGAAACCGTTTCCTGACTCACTCCTCCAAAACACCCCAAAGTGGCTCAATAATATTTAGACACAAAGACTTGCTGTCTTGGTCACAGATGTGCCAGCAAGACGTGCACCAACAATTTGTCCTCTTTTGAACTCTGGTATGTCACCATAATGTTGTGTGCATTGTAATATACTATATAACTGTGCTCTTACCTGCTAACAGAACCTTCACACTCTGCTCTTACTGGTGCAATGTGACATTAATGAAGATTGGCCACCAGACTGGTCCAATTTAGCCATGAAACCTCCCACACTAACATGACAGCATTTCACTTTCACTGTCTAACCCCTGTAGTTAACTAGTGCTAACTAGATAAAGGTGGGCACCTGCTTACCCAGCTAACAATTTTTGGTTAGTAGAATGTTTTTTGTATGATACAAATGCAGCACTTTCAATCTGCCAAGTTTTCTAGATGTTTCTAGGAGGTGTTTATTTAATGTTCTAGTAATGTTGATGCAATGACGACCTCACCTACAGTAGGTTAAAATACTGAGCACACGACCAGAGAAAAACACCTTTCAAACCCGTAAACAATAAATAATCAATAAACTTGTTTAGAAGAGATAAACTATATGAAGCAAACGCTGAAGCGACTTACCTTAGCAAAGTCTGCACTGAACATCCTCCAGCTCAAATTAACTTCCGATTCATTCCAGTCTTCCGCTCATATGAGCTGACGTCATGATAATCAGAACCAATTAAAACGACTCGCTGATGTTACGTCAAACGTTAGTTTGTTAGTGTTTGTCTAACTGAGAACATTCTGT
>BRDA01066149.1:5763-23263 GCA_036984385.1 Crenuchus spilurus | reverse complement strand
AATAGAACATTCTACAACATATTCTTCATGAATCTGACCAACCCTTTCACTATGTAAAGAACCCTCTAATAATGCAAAGAACCCTTCACCATGCAAAAAACCCTTCACCATGCAAAGAACCCTTTCACTATGCAAAGAACCCTTTAACAATGCAAAGAACCCTTTCACTATGTAAAGAACCCTCTAATAATGCAAAGAACCCTTCACCATGCAAAAAACCCTTCACCATGCAAAGAACCCTTTCACCATGTAAAGAACCCTTTCACCATGTAAAGAACCCTTTCACTATGCTAAAGAACCCTTTAACAATGCAAAGAACCCTTTCACCATCCAAAGAACCCTTTAACAAAGCAAATAACCCTTTAACAATGCAAAGAACCTTTTAACAATGCAAAGAACCCTTTTAACAATGCAAAGAACCCTTTCACTATGTAAAGAACCATTTCACCATGCAAGGGTTCTTTGAACGTTCATGGTTCTCTATATAACTACTTTGTTTAGTAAATAACTCTTGAAGAACCTTCAGTTTTAAGAGTGTAGTTCATTTTAATTTTAATTCCTTTTAAAGGACTTTTTACTGTAACAATAGTCAGCAGTACAGTGGTAACCCTACTTACGAGTTTAATCCGTGCAGGAGCCGAGCTCGTTAGCTGGTTTGCTCGTTAGCTGGATGCATTTTCCCCATAAGAATACATGTAAAACTGATTAATCCGTGTCAGCCGGCCAATATACAGTATACTTTAATATGCTAAATAATGTGTTTATATGGGTTTTTAAAATATAAACGAGACGACGGTGCTCGTGTAGGCTGGCGGCTAAGGAGGACAGGAGGACGGGCGTACGTGTATGGCATGGTTACACTTATCATATGAAAAGTAAAAGTAAAATGTATCTAACTTTCTTGTTCACTACCTTTTGCTGTCTTTGTGTCACTTTCACTAGCACTTTCACTTTGTATTGACTGACCTCTTCTTCTACGGTAGCATCTAGGAGAATCTACGACCGCAGCGCCACTAGTGGTTTGGCATACTTGAAGAAATGTACGCTACTCGTTAGCTGCAATATTACTCGTTACCTGGAACAAAAATATTCCGAGATCTCGACTCGTTACCTGGAATACTCGTTAGTAGGGATGCTCGTAAGTAGGGTTACCACTGTATTTGTATTCTCAAAGTAGAATTACCAAGTTAACCAGATATCTTAAGCGCAACATTGTCCAATAGGAATGTCCTGCTGCAGATTTCCCATTAGCCTGACTTTGAGCTTAACATACGTGACTAAACTAAGAAATCCTGCTTTTGGGAATCAGCATCAAGTGACTCATCAACGTGTTCAGCCTTTACTTTCACAACAAACGTTTGTATAACGGTGAGCTCAGTTCATTTCTTCTTCCAGAATTGTTCAGACACCAGTCTAATCTCCCAGCATGCATTGCTGCCAAGTTCCTGTGCCAAGCACATGATGAGCTGAACTTTATTACTCTCAGCGAGTGGCATATCACCTGTTCTGATCAACAACAGCAGGAGAAAACCAACGTCAACGTCCATATGTCAGAAGACACTAATTAGTAGTGGCTGATATACAGATTCATCTTGTCGGCCAGTTGAAACCAGCTGGACTTCTTTATACCTTTATTTCACAAATAAGCTCATGTAAGCCATCATAAATGTCTTCACCTGTGGTGTAGTCAATACCAGTCAGAGCTCAGTCTGTCTGATCTCCTGACCATCAGGGGTGCTGACTGTGAAAGAGGAGGTTGTCTGGGGATTAATCTTTGATCAATGCTCCATCCAGGAAGTTTTACTACTGTTTCTATCCTCCCCATCCTTTCCTATGGCTCCTCTCCTATCCCAGAAGCATGAGGAGACCAGGACTTTGAGCACATTGGCTCATGAGTGACAGTTAGAGGTGGGTAATCCAGGTCCAGAAAGTAAAAATCCACCCCAGGATTTTGTTTCAACTGCCTTGTTGGTTCTGCTGTAGATGACACACACATGAAGATGGAAAAAAATCCTGGGATGGATTATTACTTTCTGGACCTGGATTACCCACCTCTAACTGTCACTGATGAGACAAGGCGCTCAGAGGAAAGTTCAGGATCCCCAGCTCTGATGGACCAATCAGTAGATGCCTGAGCCAGCAGACATTGTAGTGGTAAAGTGATGGAGACAGAGCACGGCCAATTTTTGCTCTCTCGGGCCCCGGCTGTCGATGGCAGTTTGGATGTGGCTAGAATGATGCATTTCTCTAAATCTGTAGGTAAAATCAGTTCACAGCTGACTGATCATCTGTTGTGTGTTTACTTTAAATCTAAATGTTTTAATGTAATACACCATTTGTATTGTGATATTTACCTTTAAATACAATGTAAACAGTTACAAATTCCAATGACAACAAACACTAAACAAAAAATTAAGGAACCAGACACAAAACTGAGATTCACTAACCGGAAAATCGTTTATATGCATCAAGGACCACCTACAGGTCGGATCTTTGCTTTCATCATTTCTAGATCAGCACTCATTCTCTGACATGCTGTACTATACGGGTCCTGACTGCATATTTATGAGAAAACCAGCATGATGGTGGATGATCTTTGAACAGAAATGAAAATGCTCTTGTTTCTGTCCAGAGAAAAGCTCTCGCAGCTGAGCTGAGCTGTACAAGGTGAATTATTAAAGTACAGCCTGTCCAGGCTTCAGAATCATCACAGATATCTAGACCTGACGGGGGATAAAGCAATACTGTGTAACGACTGCACTTATCCTTACTTAATCATCACATCATAAGGTTTCGCAGCAGTGATACTGTAGATGTATGGAAATATAATCTCTGAATGTGTTAATGTGAGCTGTAAGCATCCTGGAGTGTGTGTCAAAATAAATCAAGGCTAGTCGTTAATGTGTCACATTATTATAATAATTTTTTATTATATATTATATTATATTATTATAATATAATGTGTCACATAACAACAACAACAACAATAATAATAATAATAATAATAATAATAATAATAATAATAATTATTATTATTATTATTATTATTATTAACTAATATTAACTTATATTAGGCCTTTCACATACCCAAGACCACTATACAAATACAGGGTGGGCAGCATCAGAAAGTATGAAAGCACTTTGAGAAGAGATGGGCTGCAAAGATGGAAAGAGAGAGAGAACAGCAAATAGAAGAAGGTAAGGAATTCCACAGGGTGAGGGCAGCATCAGTAAAAGACCTGCCGCCCATAGAGGAAAGCATAAACCTAGGAACAGCCAAAAGACTAGAATCAGATGGCATGATGGGTATAAGAGAGCAGAGAGATAAGTGAGAGCCAGACCATGTTTTAAACATCAACAGCAGGATTTTATAACGGATGTGCTCTGTAATTGGTAAAGCTGATGGAGGACAGTGGTGATATGGGCAGATTTCTTAGTGGGTACTAAGACTCTGTATAGTATATACAATTATCCATTATGTCTTCTGCCTTCATTACACTTCTAAACATACTTTTTTCATTCTTAGACTATTATCACAGTTTTTATCCCCAAATCCCAAATTCTCACAATGCAACTTTCTGCTAATATCACTCAGCCTCACATGGTGCTGAAACATACTCTGTTATCTCCATTCAAATGAGTTATGTTATGTATTTTAAACATATTTACCAGAGAGAAGCAATTGAGTTGCGTGGAGTCTTTTTTATGCCTCTTTTTATCCTGTCGTCAGCAAGGACCCACAAAAAACCAAGAACACAAACACATGGATGAGTTCAAATGAAAAAAAAATAGATATAATTACCTTCAAGGTTTAGAAACAGTCAACAGATGTGTAAATGAAGAATTGCTTGTGTAAAAATGTCAGTCGTGAATTGCAGCTACTGTCAGGCGAGAAGAAATAATGAGATTCTTCGTCGTGCTCTGCATACTTACCCCAAGACCAAGTTGTCCTAGTTCATCGATTTCTCACCGGGAGTTCTTGATTCATATGAAAGTTTGATATATGAGTGTCTCTTGATAATCTGCCATCTCTGGCAATAGCTATGAATCCATACTAGACATTTCAGAAAGTGCAAGAATCCATCAAAGCTGTGCCCTCATTTTTTGTGTCATCAGCTAAAGAAACAACCAAAAAGATGCTAAGTGGCTCATCAGCCAAGACATGCCTGCCATCCTAAGTTTCTGAGTCTAATAGAAGTTTGTGCGCCACCAGTAAACATTGTGCAACATAACTAAAACATCACCAATGTGGTTTTTGGAGCTGTACGGCATACTGTCATCTATAATAAACATTATTGTTATTATTATTATTAGTATTATTAGTAGTATTATTATTGTCAAGTCGATTCAGACTCTTGGTGACCACTTGGATGGTGTTTCTCCAGAACATCCTGTCTTCTGTTTGGGTCTTCAGACTTTTCAATGGCTCGTTCATGATTCCTCTGACTGTATCCATCCATCTTGGTGCTGATCCTCTTCCACCTTTTGTCATAATGTGTCCAAAATAAGAGATCTTGTTGGTTATGGTTGATCTTGGGCTTCTAGTGAAAGAGGCTTGAGTTGCTTGAGGATACATTTGTTTGTTTACTTCGCTGTCCAAGCTACTCTCAAGTCTTCTCCAACACCACAGTGTCAATATTCTTCCTGTCCCGCTTTATATTCTCCAACTTTTACATCCATAAACATGGAAAAATGTAATAAAAACAGTAGGAAGTATAGATAAAACTATGCCACAAACCACATGGAAAAGTCTACAAAAACAGCCTCAATTTCTTGTTAATGACATTAGCCTTGTAGCTCCAGGGCAAAACTAAAGAACGAATCACCCCTTGACTGATCATTTGCATTTAGAGTAAATGGAAAATTATGTCTACAGGACTGCCAAACAGTTGCTTTAATAGTACAAGCGAAAAAGACATGCAGGAAGCATCTGCAAGATAACTGTCCTACCTTAAACTCCTTCTCAATGTTGGCCAGCTTGGCTAGTTCATTGCTTAGCTCCAGGGCAGTGAGGACGGGGTCTTCACTAGATAACGAGAGGTACGCAGGGCTGGCCAGGCCACGGTAGGCATTGATCCTAGAGCGGGAGTGGCTGAAAGAGTCCTTCCTCTGCTTCTCTGTGCAGTCGGCGCATTTGCAGAAGTAGTCGTGCGGCCGCTCGATACGGGCACCCTTCAACAGCAGCATGTGCACCACCTCGTATTTCTGGCAGTGGGCAGCTAGAATGATGGGCGTGATGTCGGGGGAGAAGCGTGTGCCGTCTTCGTCGTACGAGTAGAAGTCGTCGTCCTGCAGCTCGCAGGGGCTGCGGGTGAGGCGCTCTCCACCAGCCAGCGACGGGTGACCCAGCAGGGCCTCTACGATGCGAACATAACCCTTGGATATGGCCAGCAGAAGGGCATCACCCACTCGTGCCAGGTTCTCGCGCCGTAGGAGCAGCTCGGTCACCTCCAGGTGTTCATTTCCCACCGCGAGCTGCAGACCGTTCTGGCCCATGTAGTCCACGCAGTTTACGTTGAGGGTGGGTGACTCCTCCAGCATCTTGCGCACCACCGGGATGTTGCCATATTCAGCAGCGTCCAGAAAACGCTCCTCCTCGGCAGTAAGGCTGCTTCCACGTGCGTTGAACATGAACGCTGGCCCGCGGACAGCCTGCCTTCGACCTTTTTCCCGTTGCAGGGTCATCCTCCGGCCAGGGAAGGTCTCTATGGACTTCCTGTTAGAACAAGAAGAAGGAAAACCAGATGATAAATCCCGAACTGTAAGGGCAAGTATGTGGGTCTACACTTCCATTCCTCAATCTCATAATCACACAGCATATTACTTCTTGAGTACCAAATAATCTAAAGTAGTTACTGAATAATAAGTCTAGTTTAAGAGATTACATCACACCTAATAAAATTTGTCCACCTCTAGAAGAAAAGCCACTTTAGCAATAAGCACTTCAGGCAGACATACCACTCGTCAGTCCCTCCCAGCTCATCCAAGTGGAAACAGCACTCTATTACCTTGGCTACCTTTGCTCAGTTTGATATTACACGCTGACACCAGCTCAACAGGTAGTCACCCCTGAGCAGGATATTTGGTTTGGGATATTAACTCACAGGAGACAGGGCAAGAGGCGGGATGTGAGCAGTAGGCTGAGGATAGAACCCTGCAGACACTGTGAACTCCCTTCTGTCCTTAATAGCTTTTTAATGAAACGCAACAGATGCCATAATCAAACCACAGGTTGATGCCTCATCACAGCCACTTCAGTGCCAGTTTGAGTCTGAGTCACCATTAGTGAACACTGTAAAACAAGTAATAACAGCACAATCTGTCTGGATATATCCAGAGATCCTTAGTGATGCCACCAGATTTGGAACAGCTGGTATCCAACATTTACATTACATCAAGGGTCTTTAAACCTTAAGGTCCATAAAACGTTTCTCAAAGAACTGATCCATTCAAATCACATTTACACAATTTTCCACTAACCTCATGTGGTCAATCAGTCAATACATGTTTCAACTCAATAATCAAGTAACTCGCCAGCCATTTCATCCGCTAAACATCTCTCAACCCAAATTCAAATCTCACAGACTAGTTGATGTCTGTGGTAAGGAAACACCCATATTAAATGGTTTTGGAGATGCTGGACCAATAGACCCAAGTTGTGGCGGATGGTGCAAACCTATTAAGCTATGTCACCAACATGGCAGCCATCTTAAAACCCCCCATCTTGGATTCAATTTCAGTATTTCAAATAGAAAGTTAGGTGTGTGACACACCAAACTGGTAGATAATTTAACCATAAAACCAGTTGTGTGCATTTAAAATGTTTAATTTTATTCATTCTCATGTTATTTTTTCTTCTATACAGGTGAAGTATAGCGTTGTCAGAGACTCATCGTGCAGTTTCCTCAAAAGTGGAGAGGTCATATGGGGCCAACTGAATGGCCTTTTGGATTTCTCTCACAGGCACGTGTTTACTCTGTGAATACAGAATGCTGTTCATCTTAAACACAGAAGTGTTGATGCTTGTAATGGCCTTCATCCAGATGTCTAGGTGAAAGTTCACCAAAAATGAGAGATGGCATTAACGCCCATATATGGTGAACAGCATATCAAACCCATTCTGTAACCCTTATGGTGAATTTTCTGGTTTCACCAAAAACTTTCAAGTAAATCCATGATTTCCTGTTTCACTGAAGTATATATATGTGGTGAAACAATGGTCAAATTCCCTTAGGCTGTGTCTGAAATCAAACTCAATTTACTGTTTAGTGTTCTGTTTAGGGTGTGGGCCATTTTGTAGTGTTGTTATTCAATTCCCTATACAGTGACCTACTGTATAAAACGAATGTACACTACTTACAGGCTTACAATGTTCCACAGTGCATTGTGGTTTCCTCTTTCAAAAAAGTTTATGTACTAATCCAAGGGACCAAATTTGGTTTATAAATTTAAAATATCATTATTATTATTATTATTAATACAATTATTTCCAATTTTTATGACTAATTTTATATAAAATGGAATTATGGAAGTAACTATAGAGTCAAGTATTTGTATTTATAGTCATAAAAAGCTACTTAGAGTATGGAAAATATACCTAAAATGTGTTGTAGTAATATTTTGATGCTGTCAACACCCTCCATTGTTGATGTTTCTTTGATTAAATTAAATATCAATACAGTGGAACCACAGTTTTAATCTTCAATCTGTTCTAAAGACCCTGATAACATTAAATGAACAATAACTGAAGCAATATTTCCCCATAAGAAATAATGTAAATCCAATAAATCTTTTCCAGACACTCCAAAATATTAACCAAAACATACATTTCTTATTGAATACCTATAGTTTTACATACAGATCACAATGAGAAATAAATACAAAAGACTATTGATATGTATAAATTTATATTTAACATCATTCTTATGGGTTTACGCTCCATGTTAGAGTGTGCTGATGTGGTCCAGCCAACAGCATTTGTTTTGTACATTTGTTCTCCGGGTTCTCAGCTGTTATTTGTTTTTGCACCTGTTTTCAGGCAGTAGTCCTGCACGCTTTCACTTTAGTGTGATGTGTTTTTGTTTGTTTTGAGTGTTATCAATGAAAAACAACAAGAAACAAAGCCAGAGAAACAAGGACAAACAAAGCCAGAGAAAGAACGAGAAACAAAGCTAGAGAAACAGCAAGAAGCAAAGTCAGAGGAACAATGTGAAACAAAGTCAGAGAAACATGGAGAAACAAAGCCAGAAAAAGAACAAGAAAAAAGTCAGAGAAACAATGAGAAACAAAGTCAGAGAAACAATGAGAAACAAAGCCAGAGAAACAAAGTCAGAGAAACAACGAGAAGCAAAGCCAGAAAAACGAGAAGCAAAGTCAGAGAAACAATGAGAAGCAAAGTCAGAGAAACAACAAGAAACAAAGTCAGAGAAACAACAAGAAACAAAGTCAGAGAAACAACAAGAAACAAAGCCAGAGAAACAATGAGAAGCAAAGCCAGAGAAACAATGAGAAGTAAAGCCAGAGAAACAATGAGAAACAAAGCCAGAGAAACAACGAGAAACAAAGCCAGGGAAACGAGAAACAAAGCCAGAGAAACAATGACAAACAAAGCCAAAGAAACAATGACAAACAAAGCCAAAGAAACAATGACAAACAAAGCCAAAGAAACAATGACAAACAAAGCCAAAGAAACAACGAGAAACAAAGCCAGAGAAACAACGAGAAACAAAACTAGTGAAACAACGTGAAGCAAAGCCAGAGAAACAACGAGAAACAAAGCCAGAGAAACAATGAGAAACAAAACCAGAGAAATGAGAAGCAAAGCCAGAGAAACAACGAGAAGCAAAGCCAGAGAAACAACGAGAAGCAAAGTCAGCGAAACAACGAGAAAAAAAGCCAGAGAAACAACGAGAAACAAAGTCAGAGAACAACGACAAACAAAGCCAAAGAAACAATGAGAAACAAAGCCAGAGAAACAACAAGAAACAAAGCCAGAGAAACAATGAGAAACAAAGCCAGAGAAACAACAAGAAACAAAGCCAGAGAAACAACTACAAACAAAGCCAGAGAAACAATGAGAAACAAAGCCAGTGAAACAACGAGAAACAAAGCCAGAGAAACAACGAGAAACAAAGTCAGAGAAACAACAAGAAACAAAGTCAGAGAAACAACGAGAAACAAAGCCAGTGAAACGAGAAACAAAGCCAGTGAAACATGGTGTATAAACCTGTCAGAGTGATGTTAAATGTTCATTTATCCATTTCATTAGTCTTTTGTATTTATTACTCATTGTGATCTGTATGTAAAACTATAGTTATTCTATATAAAATGTATTTTGGAGCAGATTAACTGGATTTATATTATTTCTTATGGGAAATATTGCTTCAGTTATCGTTCGTTTCAGTTATAATCAGGCACTTTAGAACAGATTAATGACGAAAACCAAGGTTCCATAGTACTTGATTAATGTTGCATTGATGTTTACTTCTAACATTTAGAAAACTTTTACAGAATGTTAGCCAAAGTTCTGGGAATGTTAGTGGGGTTATTTTGTCTTACCCTGTAACTGCCTTATCTATATATTTACCCATGTATTAAGCTATGCGCTCTGCATTCTTTAATTTAGTGCCTTCAAATAAGAAGAGCCCTTTCCCAAAGAACTCATTCAAAGTATCAGAAGTCCTCACTGCACATCCTTTTATGCTTTGCCTACCCCAGCGATCAGAGACAATGTGAGAGTAAACAAATGCTAAATTGAATGTGTTTAATTACACCCTTAGTTCCTAGACTACATCAGCTGTCCTTCGCTTCAGCATAAATTCATTTCACACAGTAAAGTCACACATCACACTCAGACTTACAGCCTCTTAGCTGCCAAGATGCTCGAGAAGCAAGAGGCACTTCATGCCGAACCAGATGCTAACATCATCAGTCTTCCTCTCAGCTTATATTACCTCCCCTGATGTCTGCTTCTCCAATGATCAGTTCTGAATATGGGTGCAATCAACTCTGGAATTGATCACTGGATCACTAATTGGGTGGAGGGAAACTAGCATTGTAGCAAATCATCTCGCTTCTCTATGCAGTTAATAGTATAAAACCACTTTTGGGATAAACTTGGCCTTTCTGTGAGGAGCTCAATGAAGCAGAACTTCTCTGACATAAGAGCAACCAAAGGAACCAACTATCCACTCCAAAACAGGGAGCTGAAGAGATGCACCAAGACAGGCACATATGATCTTGCTGAAATTAAAGGAATAGTTTTGTAGATAACACACACAGGGGTGATAACAGAGCCTAAATGAAAATCCTGAAAGTACAGGCAAGGGTTCCAGGGGGGCGCCTTAGGCCCCCTGGTAGGTCCAGGGCAACACCTTGGTGGGGAGTCATAGCTTTTCAGTGTTTCAGATAGCTCAGAATGTCTTAAATTTGTGCACAAACCACTGGTCTCAAGGGTCTTTGACTAGTGGATTAAATTGCACATAAAGGATGCACATGGTCATAACGAGAAGTCAGATTGAACATTACATTTATTACACTTATATAGCAGAGCCAAGTAAAGGAAATGTTAAATGTTGGAATACTTCAGTTTCCATATTGATTTTGACCAGATTTCACATCATAATGAAACAAAGAAAATACCAAAAAGGCACCTGGACAACCAAGTTTTTAATTAAAATGGACCAGTCCAGCAGCAGATCTGTACACGGCATAAAAAGTATGAAGTGAAGAGAAGAGAGGAGAACAAAAGAGGGTGGGGGGTGCATCCATGTCAAAACTGCCATCGATTGTGTCAAATTTATTTGACATCTCAAAGCGTCTTAAACGATCTGTTTGGTTGATGTTGATGTTAATTTTGGTAAAATCACGACACAGCTGACATGGATGCTTGTTTCTCTACACAGAAACAAAACCTCTTCTGACTACAGAGATACTAACTACCGGGAGCTTCCCTTTTTAACCAGCGGTCACTTCCATCGAGTTTGGCATAGAAAAACAAAATCTCATTTATTTTGTGTTGTTTTGAATGTTTTCTCAGCTCACTTCTTTTGGCGCTTGTGTGTTCAAGAAAATAATAAACCTTCATACGATTCCAGAGATTTCCAACCTCTCGCGGTTGGTTCATACCCAAACTGTTTCATCCCTTACTCTATTTTATCCCGAAAAGGTTTGGATTTTCATCATTCTAAAACATCATATTTGTGATATCAAAATTCGGAATTCCGGATATTTCCGGAATTTTATCACCCCTGCACACAGTGTCTACATGGCTACGAGTGCTATGCCTGCTGACTAGGACTTTTTGCTACATTTCCATAATTGTTAGTATTAACCGTTTAACTAGGTACATGCGCAAGGAAAAGTGAAATATAGTAACAAAGAGTCCTTTGGAGGAAATCACAACTTTTAATCTGAGCACTGTGGTTGAAATGATGAAGAAAAACATAAGAAAGCCTAATACAGAGGCTGAGAAGGTAAAATATCCTAAAAATACTACTTTCATTACACTTTATATTTACTGACTGATGTAAATTATGCAGGTTGTTATTCATCCTGGCATTCCATTTAGTGAAAGAAATTCAAAACCAGGCCTTGTTACCAGATTTGGCCGCATTATACTTCAGAAGCCATACAACACAACACAGCACACAGGGAAAAAGCATCTGTGCTGCATAATTCATCATGCAGACCATGTGTCCTTTCATTCAGGAACAATATAATGTCAGTCAGTGCAAAAATCTATTTCAATTTCTGTCAGGACCACATGTACACATTACAGATGGTAAGTGAACTGTAGTGCTAATGCGAACGGTCATTTTGATGTATTACAGTATCTCCATTGCCTGCATATGTTTATCACATGCAGGCTCACAGCATAAACAGTATTAAAGCCTCAGTGGCTGAAGTGGCCATCCGGTCAGGCCCATTTTAGCAGGGCTGCTCAACAGCTGATGACTGCAGATGTAGCTGTGTGGTGTAAAACAGTCTCTTCTACCAGGCTGTGCATGTTGTCTGGTAAAGGTCTGAGAAAGATGCCTGTTTCAGGATAAGACTGTCTTTGTCAAATTCAAGACTATGGATGAGTAAGTATTCTTTGTGAACAAGCCTTAACTAGTTATTAGTACAAATGTATTTACATAATTAATTACATATTAAATTAAACTAATTATTATGCAATAAATCTAATTTGAATTCTATTTATTTTCTGTATCGACAGCATTGAGCCAATGGTTCCATGGGCATTTGTTTACATATGGTAGGGACATAACCCTATTAGTGTTTTGGGACTATTTGAGCAAAGTCAATCACATTAAATGTGAAGCAAATAGATTTTGCCTCCCGTTGTCTCCATGAAGACATTTAGGCATGCTAACATCTGACTGGCTGAATGGGAGGGTTACATCAAGACTTGCAAATATTGCACTTGTTCCAGACACAGAGGAGGCGGAGCTAATGGTCAGTTATCAAGAGCTTACCTCAAGCTCTGGCCACAATTTGGCCAACATGTTTTATACTTTCTAGATATCATGCCACCAAAAAACAAGAGACATCAGGAGCTTTATCACCTGCCAGAGTGTAAGTCATAGGTAGTAAACTAGCTTTCCACTTTCCAGAAACAGTCTTTCCACTCTAAATCATCTCAAACCATGCTAGTGAACCATTATAGCTAGCATTGACTAGCAAGCTAACCCTAGCTTCTGTCATCTGTAGGCTAACAGTCAGGATGCTAGAAGGATCACTCAGAATGCTAAACCTAAAATGGGTGGAAACATCAATTTCAGGCTAGAAATCCCATGAAACTATTTGCAATAATGAATGAGTTTGTATGTACTGCAGGAAACTGACTGACTGACTGACTGACTGACTGACTGACTGACTGACTGACTGATTGATTGATTGATTGATTGATTGATTGATTGATTGATTGATTGATTGATGGATGGATGGATGGATGGATGGATGGATGGATGGATGGATGGACGGAGGGACGGGTGGGGAGGTAGGTTGTTGTGTACCTAACCATGTTGAGACCAGTTTGGGCCTTTTGGTTAGGGATCTGGTCTTGTGACCAGAAGGTCACCGGTTCGATCCTCGAGAAGGTCATGACTGAAGTGCCATTGAGCGAGACACCTAACCCGCCACTGCTCCCCAGGCACTATGAATAGGGCTGCCCACTGTTAGCATGTGTGCTTCACTGCATGGATGGGTAAAATGCAGAGGTTAAATTTCTCCACTGTG
Source organism: Crenuchus spilurus (assembly GCA_036984385.1). Classification (NCBI taxonomy): domain Eukaryota; kingdom Metazoa; phylum Chordata; class Actinopteri; order Characiformes; family Crenuchidae; genus Crenuchus; species Crenuchus spilurus. Next base: position 10,024 of record BRDA01066149.1, on the reverse strand, counting down.
GGACTAATAAGAGATTATAAAATGTAAAAAAATCTTAGACCTTTCAAAAAGTTTGCCAACAAACCGAACCTAGAGATCAACGTCATAAATCAAATTCAAACCTCACTGAATTGAATGATGAATTGATTGATTGAGAGGTAGGTTGTTGTGTACCTACCAATGTTGAGACCAGCTGTGGCCTTTTGGTGGCTCTTTACATTGCGTGAGAGTTATGAGATGAATGGACCAAGAGAAATAACAGCCATTGGTTTATGTTAAGGAACCACCCTTGAGACTGGAAACCAACAAGACCTGACTGATGTGCCCTTGAGCAAGGCACTTAAATCCTAACTGCTCACCAGATGCCATGGATATGGTTGCTCACCATGCTGGGCAAACATGCTCAATGCCCACTAGATCACTAGTTTGTTTATGTATTTCACTGCACTGAGGGGTTAACAGCAGATGTTCAATTCTTCTGGTTGTAAGCACATTGGTCAATGTGTCACTTCCACATCAAAACTTCTATTAAAAGTGAAGTGTTTTTTTAATTAAAAGTAGCACACTTGCACTGTATACCATCACTCAGCACTGAGCTAACTGCTAATGTAGGCCTGTTCGTTTTCACAGATGAGCAGAGTGTCCTGCGTCTTCATGATGGACCGTTCTACTAGTTTACTCCACTGGCCAAGGTCACTCAGCAATAACATTAAGAGCCTGGCGCAAAGGTCTCTGAGGTTGAGAACGGACAGTAACAGAGAGGTTACTAATTAGCTGAGTCAGAAGAGAATAAAAATGAAGCTGATTTAACATGATGTGGCATTGGGTTAAGAGGTTATGTGCAAACTAGCCTGTGGACAGAATCGAGTTGGCACTCAGCACCATAATGCTGCCCAGTGACCTGGAGAGCAATGACATGATGGCGTACAGTGTTGTGGAGGGCTTCAACAGGGCGGCACTCAGGTCCATAGTGTGCCCTAGTGCCACAGAGCTTGCCGGTGGCAACACTAAGAAGCTAAGGTTACACATAGGTGTGCAGTATAGGTACGATGATTACAGATTAATTTGAATAATGATCAGTGATGAAAATTTGGCATCCAATCACAGTAACATGGGCGGGGCTTAAGCTCTACATGCAATATGGTCAAATTGATTTTTGGCCAAAGTGCTCTACACTTTCATTGGCCACCCTACTAGTCACCACCTAACCTGACTGTTCTGAATTTGCATAACTGATGCTCCACCCACACAAACTAAACACAGCTCATTTTCAAAGCCAACGGTAGAAGACTGTCTGATGACTAACTACGTCACTGTATTCATGTCACATCTGGGTGATGGTGCAACAGCACTAATGTTTTTTTAGCATTTGATACAGTTGTAGGGCTACAAAGCATTGCAGGTTTGCATTCAGACAAGAAAATGTTGTATTTCTACTGACCTCTAGTTTTTTTTAATCTTAACATACCTCTACCAATTGGTAGAGATGTCACAATCACATTGTATTAAGTTCAAAGATACAGTGACTGAAATGTTCTCTACCAAATGGTTGAGCAGAATGTTAAAGGGTTAATATTTGTGATGCTATGCGCATATGTAATTAAATAAATATTGCTGTATTTTCTTTCAAACTCATTTGGTGGCAGATGCCTGGATTTGGTACAGTTATAAGGCTCTAGAAGCAGAGCTGCACTGATCCAGCCCTGCAAACACAATTGCACAATGACAATGTTCTCACAATGAAATATCATTCCTCAGAGAGTATCCAATGTTCTAGGACATTCTGACAATCTACTGACAACCATGTGTCATCTTTTTGGAAGTGTTGGAATAAGTGTCCCAAATGTCCTAAAGAAATAGAACTAAGCACAGGACAGTTTCTGTCCCGCTGAAGAGCGACCTCTAGTGGCACAGATCTCAATTGTAATATGAAGCTACATAAAGTCCATTCAGTGCTGTGCAGCCTGAGAGAACCATAAAGTACATGTTTTACACAAACCATCAATGTGTTGGACTTATTTTATGTCAGTGCTGCATAAAAACTCTGGATTTTCACAGCTGTTTGAAAAAAAGGTAACATTGATTATCTCACTCCTATTCAGATGCCCACTGGATGGCGCTACAAGGTCTTTAGGGCAGGGCATTAGTCACCTTACTTTGAATAATTAAAAGATATGTCTCAGCCAGTTTTATGATGGTTTGAAAGCCTGTTCAGATCATATCTATCCATTCAAACATTTATTACTGAAGCAGGACCTGCTGTCTCACTGGGCACCATAAGAGTCGGATTCAGAGTGTAATAAAAGTCAAAGTAGTAGTAGTAACTTGTGCTAAACGCCTGTATTATATATACACACAGGGGAATTAGATGTGTATACGGTGAGTGAGGAGTTTCTGTGTTGTTTACTCACATGTTGTACCGGTAGCCCCTCGCTGTGTCCCTCACACTTTTGCTGCTCTTCATGTAACGTGCATCCACACCGCCGTTCTCCTCTTTCCAGCGCTGCTCATCTTCGAGCTCGGACACTGACCCCCCTCTCTGGAACCTGGTTGTCCGGCTTTTCGCGGACATGCACGCGGCTGCTGCTGCTGCTGCTGCTCGCTCGCTCGCTCCGCTGCTTGACTGGGCGCGTGCGCCCCGCAGGTGCCCGATGGGAGCGTGCAAGGGAGGGGAGGGGGAGAGGGAGGGAGAAGGGGAAGGGTGTGCAGACTGTTTCATCAGTCTATGCTATCTCTTTCTCATTAACTGCCACCACCACCAACATCATCATCATCACCTTCATCACCAACACCATCATTATTATCATCACCATCATCATCACCTTCATCACCATCATCACCATCATCATCAACACCTTCAGTACTTTCATCACCACCATCATCATCACCTTCATCACCACCACTACCATCATCATCATCACCTTCATCACCACCACCACCATCATTATCATCATCACCACTACCATCATCACCTTCATCACCATCACCATCATCATCATCATCATCATCACTTTCAATACTTTCATCACCACCAGCACCATAACCATCATCAACATCATCATCATCATCTTCATCACCACCATTATCATCACCATCATGACCACCATCATCATCATTACCACCACCACCATCATCATCATCATCACTTTAATCACCACCACCACCATCATCACCTTCGTCACCATCAGCACCATCATCATCAATACTTTCATCACCACCACCACCACGACCATCATCACCTTCATCACCACCACCATCATCATCATTACCACCACCACCACCATCATCATCATCACTTTCAATACTTTCATCACCACCAGCACCATAACCATCATCATTACCACCACCACCATCATCATCATCATCACCTTCAATACTTTCATCACCACAACCACCACGACCATCATCACCTTCATCACCACCACCATCATCATCATTACCACCATCATCATCACCTTCAATACTTTCATCACCACCACCACCATGACCATCATCACCTTCATCACCACCACCATCATCATCATTACCACCACCACCATCATCATCATCATCATCATCATCACTTTCATCACCATCACCATCATTATCATCATCACCACCACCATCATCACCTTCATCACCATCACCACCATCATCATCATCATCACCTTCAATACTTTCATCACCACCACCACCATAATCACCTTCATCACCACCACCATCATCATCACCTTCAGTACTTTCATCACCACCATTATCATCACTTTCACCACCACCATCATAATCACCTTCATCACCATCACCACCACCATCACAATCACTATCACTATTATCATCATCACTTTTATCACCATCATCAATACCATCACCACCATCACTATCATCATCATCACTTTTTTTATCACCATCATCACCATCACTATTATCATCATCAATGTCATCACAATCAACACCATCATCATCAACACTACCACAATCACCAACACTATCATCACTTTTATCACCACAAACTTCATCATCATCACCTTCATCAACACCACCACCACCATCACAATCACTATCATCATCATCATCATCACTTTTATCACCATCATCAACACCACCATCAAAATAACTATCATCATCACCACTTTTATCACCATCACTATTATCATCAGGGGCTAGTTCCTGGTGCTGTGCGAGACGGCTGCCTCTCCAGTAGCTCTGTAGTTTTTTCTAGCTTTCTAACCTTTAATCTATACTCTCAACTTTACTTTCTACACTTTTACGTTGCAATATATATATATATATATATATATATATA
>BRDA01066148.1:0-47030 GCA_036984385.1 Crenuchus spilurus | reverse complement strand
AACCACTTAATTCCTTAATTATTATACATCAGATTTTATTAACCAATCAAACAAGTTTGGTAACTAACAGATTTTCCTTTCTGAAGGTTTATATTATTATAAAAAGGTTTGCCTTGCAATTGTAAAATGGTTGGCAGCCAACGTCTGGCCAATGTAAGCCCACCTTCGAAAACTGGTTGACAGCCAACGTCTGGCTAACGTAAGCCCACCTTTGAAAACTGGTTGACAGCCAACGTCTGGCCAATGTAAGCCCACCTTCGAAAACTGGTTGACAGCCAACGTCTGGCCAACGTAAGCCCACCTTCGAAAACTGGTTGACAGCCAACGTCTGGCCAACGTAAGCCCACCTTCAAAAACTGGTTGACAGCCAACGTCTGGCCAACGTAGGCCCACTGGCCAAAATGTCGTTGGCCCAACGTGACTTGCCAACGTCATGCCAATGTAATCACTGTCGTTGAGCCAACGTTGGGCCAACGTATGCTTGTTATCTGGGTAGGTTATCAATTTTAGCTTGTTAGCATTGTTAACTTGTCCCAAGTTATCATTGTTAGCCCCTGGTTATCATTTTTAGATTGTCCAATGTCATCAATGTTAGCTTTTCCCAGGATAACATTGTTAGCTTGTCCCAGGTTAGCATTCTTGACTTGTTCAGGTAATCATTGTTATCTTGTCTTTTGTTATCATTGTTAGCACCAAGTTATCATTGTTAGCTTATCCCAGGTTATCATTGTTAGCAACAGGTTATCAATTTTAGCTTGTTCAGCCACCATAGTGCTAGGCAAAACAAGGAAGCAGCGCGGGCTATGAACAGGCATGCAAGCCAAACCGCGGTCTTTGAAAGCAACCATTTGGAAACACTTTGGATGTTACCGTCAACCCAGCCCAGGTAAGAAAGGGCTTGATGTGACTCATGCGATTTGCAGAGATTGCAACGGCAAAGCAAAGTATTTCGTTTCGATTTGAAAGAATCGGAAGAAAATCGATTCGTGACCCCAAGAATCGATTCTGGATCGATTAGTTTGATTCCCAAAGATTCGCTGCCCTAGTGTCGACCTTCATAAATCAGGCAATGGCTACAAGAAAATAGCCACTCACCTGCAGATGCCATTATCTACAGTCAGAGCAATCATCAAAAAGTTAAAAACATCTGTATCTGTGACAAACAAGCCTGGAAGAAGACACACGTGTATCTTGCTACCACGCACAGTGAGAAGGATGGTAAGAGAAGTAAAAAGTTCTCCAAAGCTCACTGTAGGTGAATTGAATCAAATGGCAGCATCTTAGGTTACGAGGTCTCCCAAACAACCATCAGGTGCTATCTACATGCCAACAAGCTGTTTGGGAGGCATGCATGGAGAAAGCCTTTTCTGAGTTACACTCTGAGTTACATAAGCATAAACTGGTGAAGTTTGCCAAGCGGTACTGGGATGTTAACTGGGACCATGTGCTTTGGTCAGATGAGACCAAGATAGAGCTTTTTGGCAACAAACACTCTAAGTGGGTTTGGCGTAACACCAAGGATGAGTACCAGAAAAACACCTCATGCCCACTGTTAAGTATGGGGGAGGATCGGTGATGCTGTGGGCCTGTTTCTCCTCCAAAGGACTTGGGAAACTTGTAAGGACACAAATGGGATCATGAACTATTTGAAATATCAGGACATTTTGAATCAGAATCTGGTGGCCTCTGCCTGAAAGCTGAAGATGGGTCATCACTGGATTTTTCAGCAAGATAATGACCTTAAACATGTGGCCAAATCTACTCAAAAATGGTTCAGAAGGCACAACATCAAGCTCCTCTCATGGCCATCTCAGTCCCCAGACCTCAACCCAAAAGAAAACCCGTGGGGTGAGCTGAAGAGGAGAGTGCACAGGATCTCCTTGCCAGGAGATCAGTCAGTATTTTGATTGGAAGAACGGTGGTGTGCAAAGTAAATTACTTGAAATTAAAAGAACCCCAACAAAATTATAACAAAATTATACATTTCCATGACATTCAGCACAGAATGTCATGGAAATGTATGATTTTGTTTTTGCATATTTGAAATATTCAAATATGTTCAAATAGTCTTTAAGGCCAGTGCTTTTTCTGCATGTTAATGTTGTTAAGAGCCAATAAAGCTCTTTTGCATATAAGTATCAGCCATATGCCCCTAGTGTACAACTTTTTTAAAATGTCTTTTTATTTAAACATGTGATACATTATACATTAGTGAGTGTTATACAGTTTCATTACTGTGTGTTTCACTGCACAGATCGGAGGTCAATTTCCATTGTATGCAAGTCACATTGGCCAAAAAAGTTGAATATATAAAAACGTTGTCAAAACATTCTCACAACCTGTTTTTTTGGTGCCCACATTTCTGAAACTTGTGACAACTTTGTCTGACAACATTCCATAAGCCAAAGTAACATTACTTTGACAACCTTTTAGCAAGATTACAAGAAAGTACACAATATTGTGACAGTGTCATATATTTGTTGGGTATGTCATTATGGTGCATTCAGGCATCATTTCAGAACTCCTTTGAAGGCCCACCTGCACTGCAGTTATGTTTTTTTCTCACCGTTTTCCCTGACACATCTGATTTAGCTCAAACAAGACCTGATAATTATCATTAGTTAATTAAGACTCAGGTGCAAGGCAAAACATGAGACTATGCTGCACAGATGGACTACAAGCATGAAATCAGGAGAAACACTCAGCTGTACAATCCTACATGGTGTTGTTCAGTAAAAATTATTAGCCAGCTAAATGGTGTTAAAATGATCAGAGCAACTTCCTGAGGGAACCTCAGCACCCATGTGAGATTACCCCCATTCTTTCATTTTCTCGCCAGTCCATCGAAGCAGTGATCTGGTCTGTGTTTAAAATGAATAATTCATATGTGTGCGCTCCATATTCATTAATTCAATTAATTAGCCGAATACGCACATTCATGATATTGTTTTACTTAAGAGATAAATTATAAATGTTATTTTGTCACTGAGATGTACTTTGTTGTTGTGTATTAATTATAGAGGATAGTACTCAGAATCTGTTTGAAAGAGTAGGGAGGGGGTTACAGCCTTTTCAATGTTTTTGTGAAAAGGATTGTGTGTTGGCTGTACTAAAGCACAATACTTTACAATCATACTGCACTAAAATTCAATGAAATAATGTAAAAGAATCAGATCCAAAAAATAACTACTGAGTTCCCTTATACACTCCTGATCAAAATCAAGTTAAGACCAGTTAAAAAATTGCAAGAATTTGCATTTTGCACTATTGGATCTTAAGAAGGTTCTAAGTAGAGCTTCACAATTCTAAAAGAAGAAATTGGTGCAAGAGACAAAAAGTTTTAAGCAGCCAATTTTTTGACTCAATTATGATTTTTTTCAGCTGATCAAAAGTTTAGGACCATAGCCTTTAAAAGGCAAAATCTGCACAAAAATTTGGATTCCATGTCATTTTCTGTCAAATATTTACACTGTCAAGACCTGATGGCAAAAGCAAAAAAAACTCACTGACTTTGATTGTGGTAGGATTGTTGAGCTGCATAAGCAAGGCCTCTAACAACGTCCCATCGCTGCTGAGGTAAGACAGTCATTTTGCATTTTTTAAATGATCCTGAGGGTTATGGAACAAAAAGGTCAAGTGGTAGACCCAAAAAAATGTCACCAGTTCTGAGCCGCAGGATCTGATTGGCTGTCCGTCAAGACACGGGATGATCCTCTACCCAAATTAAGGCCATTACTGGTTCTGACTGCAGCTCAATAACCAACAGATGGCATCTGTGAGGGAAGGGCTTCAGAAACAAAGAACATCTTCAAGGCCACGTCTTCTTCAACACCACAAAATTGACCATTTGGACTTTGCAAGGGAGCACCACACATGGGACATTGAAAGGTGGAAGAAAGCTGTATTCTCTGATGAGAAAAAAATGTAACATGTATGGTCCTGATGGCAAGGAGATCCCACCTGAGATGTTTTCTACACGGCACAGTTGGAGGGGGGGCATCATGATTTGGATGCTTTTTCCTTCAATGGAACAATGGAGCTTCAGGTTGTGCAGGGGTGTCAAACAGCAGCTGGCTATGTGGAGATGTTGCAGAGGGCATCCCTCATGACTGAGGGCTCTCGTCTGTGTGGTAATGACTGGGCTTTTCAACAGGACAATGCTGCAGTTCACAATGCCTGCCTGGAGAATAACTTCCAGGAGAATAACATTACTCTTTTGGACCATCCTGCATGTTCCCCTGATCTAAATCCGATTGAGAACATTTGGGGATGGATGGCAAGGGAAGTTTACAAAAATGGACATCAGTTCCAGACAGTGGATGCCCTTCGTGAAGCCATCTTTAATTGGAGCAACGTTTCCACCAGCCTCCTTAAAACACTTGCATCAAGCATGCCTAAATTATTGTTTGAAGTGTCAACAAGAATGGTGGAGCTACTCATTACTGAGTCCTTTTTTTGACACTTTGATTTCTGTTTTGAGGTCGTTTTTGGGTTTTTTTGAGCTATGATCTTAAACTTTTGATCAGCTGATGAACAGCCTATTTCAGTTAAATTGTTGTTTTTGGTAAATTTCCTGCTCAAAAGTTTTTTGTCTCTTGCACCCATTTCTTCTTTTAGCACTGTGAAGCTCTACTTAGAACCTTCTTAAGATCCAATAGTGCCCCTAACAGTTAAAATTTTTTAACTGGTCTTAAGATTTTGATCAGGAGTGTAAATCTTTTTACAGGACTGTTCTGTTTTTGTTCTTTTTGGTTTAAATAAAAATGCTGAATGTCCACAATGAGAAGAGTGATCAACAGTAAAACAAAATAGGAGTTGAACCAACACAACAAAATCTGTTTATTCAAGCAAAATAACCTGAGACTGAAAAAGTACTAGTCACTAAAATACTTAGAGTATTAATTAATTAATAAATACTTAATCTCATTTAAGGTATATTAATAAGTATGCAAACATATTTTTTATGATGTTGTATGCAAACATACGATTTTATATTGAGGACATAATAGAAAAAAAGAAATACACAATTAATCCTTAAGCAACACCAGCAGTCTTTTAACTCCAACTCCTCAAGCGATCTTTTACCTCCTGGAAGCACTAAAGAGGGAGCCCAGATTCAATCCTAAACATTTACTTCAATTCTTTTTAAATGGAAATTTGAAAGTAACAGTTACATCATCTGAAATAGATTGTGATGTTAGAGGAGAAATGCAATTAAATAGATTGTGATATTAATGCAGAAATGCAGTGATATAGATTGTGATATAATTCCAAAAACACAGTGATATAAATTGTGATATAATTGCAGAAACACAGTGATATAAATTGTGATATAATTGCAGAAACACAGTGATATAGATTGTAATATTAGAGGAGAAACGCAGTGATATAGATTGCTTGATTAAGCTAATGCTACAGTGGAGACACATCACAACAACATTTACAAAGCAAAAACCAAAGCTGAGAACACAACAGCATTAAGAAAATGCTGCATAGAAATAAAACACAAAGGAAATGCTCCCAGCCACTAGGGGGTGCTGTTTAGTTGTTGACGTTGTACCAAAAGCACAATCACAATTTTAATTTTCATCACTTATCATTTTATCATTTTCTGTTTTGTAAAGTACATTTTTAAAATCAAACAAACAATGAGTAGCATGTTTTAAAATAAATGTAATGTAATGTAAAAAGGTAAAGAGCAAATATTAATCATTATAAGCTTGTTTATTTTGTAAAAATATGAACACCATAAAAGATTTAAATATGCCGTTCAAATGTTCAAATTCTGCAAAGAAAAGGGGGCCAAAATTCCTCTTCAGAGATATGAAACAGTCATTGCCAAGGGCGAAACAACTATTTACTAGATTTAGGGGCAATTACTTTTTCACATAGTGCCAGGTTGGTTTGGATAGATTTTTTCCCTTAATAAATGAAAGCATCCTTTAAAACCTGCTTTTTATATTTACCCAACATTGTCAATATTAAAATGTTTGTTAAAAGGTTCTTCACCCAGACAGCTTATAATGATTAATATTTGCTCTTTACGTTTTTACATTACATTTATTTTTAAAACATGTTGCTCAGTTTTTGTTTGATTTGAAATCAAATGTAATTTATAAAATAGAAAATAATAAAATTATAAGTGATAAATAATTAAAATTGTGCTTGTGCTTTTGCTACAACATCAACAACTAAACAGCACCTTTTTCTGGCTGGGAGCATTTTTATTGTGGTTTCTTTGTATGCAGCATTTTTATGTTAAGGTATTATGTTTTTTTTTTTTTTTACCCTACACCTCCTGCAACTTCTTTAAAGTACAGCCCACACTGTGGTCGGAAATTAGCAGTGACGGTCCCCCAATTTGGTTTGGCAGATTCACATCTGAAGAGTGTTATTATCAAAACTACTAAAAACCCCAGAAGAAAATATAATTATCATCTAATCTCACCTACACAAGCAAGTTTTATCCACAGGTTAAATGTTTGATGCTCTCCAGAATCAGTGATGAGATCAGGATGGACACAAGAGCTCTCTTATTTAAGAAAACCCACTGTGTACCAATTTGGATTACTGAACTGTACCAACCCACCCAAATCCCATGTTCAACCCAGGTGAACAGGGGCATAGCACTAAATTCTGGCGGTGCCCAGGGCCCTCCTCTCCTATTATTAAATATGATTTCCTTTAAAATTTATAATAAAATCAAATTCCAGACTCCTCAAGGGCCCTCCCCCCAGTAAGGGCCCTAGTAACTCAGTCCCCACAAATACAACGCCCCCAGCATGTGAACCCCAGCATGTGTGCAGGCTGGTATTACTCTCATCTTCTATCAAAACCATCAAAAGAACATAAGAAAAACTGCCTGATGAGGGTTTCGCTCTTTTGTTCACTTTAATGAATCTACACTCTAGTGATTATGAAGAATAAGCCAATGGTAGAGCAGGGGGCGGGGTCTGTCTGAATATGTGTGTGGGAAAAAAGGTCTATGGGAAGGACATTGTGTATAGACAGTGTGTAATGCCTCAGTAAAATGATTCCATTCATCTCTGTGCTGCTTCTTCTAGCCTGTTATTAACCCTTTACTTCTCTCTGTTTGCTGGTCTGGGGCTCAGTGCCAGATGCTATACCACAGTCCCCATAACGAGACTCGGCACCTTTAAACCCATTCCATTAAGACCTTAATTCATTAAAGGGAAATTGTGTTGATGTGCTCTCTCTCTCTCTCTCTCTCTCTCTCTCTCTCTCTCTCTCCCTGTGAGTGTGTAAACCCCCCCCAACTGATCTTTGACTATCAGTATTGACTCATCTGTTGTACGTTGAGCTATTGCTCAAACAGCAGGACACACACACACACACACACACACACACACAGTCACTGAAACAGCAATTCCATTGCAGTAGTGTATCCGGCTGCACTGTAATGAAAGCCACACGTTCTCTGTGGTCTGACCACACTGGGTAAACCTGCCATGATGGACTGACGTCTGCCTCAGAGCAGCAAAGCCCTGCGGGATGAACTCATGAATGAAAATCAGTGTTAACAGATGAAAGGACGACAAAACACACTCACATTGCCTCTCTTAATTGAAAAGCTGATATGATATCATTCAGATCAATGTGTCTGTTGAAAGCAAAGATCACAGAGCAGATATGCATCTTTTCATATCACCTGTGGGAGGAGGATGTGAACACAAATAAATTAAGTGTAATTATGTCCCGATTTAGGAGGATGGGTTCAGCATTTTAGTCAGGGATTTAGTACCCAGTTTACTGACATCACAGTGATATACAAGTACACAGTGTAACATTGACATTTAAAACATTTGGCAGGCAAGCTTTAAGAACATTAGCCTCAGAAAAATGGCTTTGATATAATTGTCAATAAAATTAGATTAGATTAAATTAAACTTTGCCAATGTGATTGGCAATAACACAATGGGATTTATTTTTTATTATTTATTTTTTGCCAATTTTCTCCCTTTCCCAATGTGGTAGTCACCAATTACCCAACCTCTTAGTGGTTCTCCCCATCACTGTGAACTGTCCCTGACTCTAGGAGGATGAAGACATGCACAAGCCTCCTCCATTGCGTGCGATACAGCCATTGTCTCTTTTCAAACTACCGCTGATACCATCACTGGGGAACCAACACGCTCAGAGGAAAGTGCAGGGTCTCTAGTTTCGAATGGACCAATCAGTAGATGCCTGAGCTAGCGGACATTGCAATGTGTGAGTGATAGGGAGTCAGAGCGCCATCTACCTGCCCAGAGAGAGCTCTGCCAATTTTGCTCTCCTGAGCCCCGGATGTTGATGGCAAACAGAATGGCCGGGATTCAAACTTGTGATCCTCTGGTCATAGTGTCAGTGCCTTAGCCTGCTGAGACACTCAGGCCCCCCACATAATGAAATTTGACCTCCACAAAGAAACACACACATTAGTGAACACACTAGGCTATGAGAACATGTGCCCGATGCAGTGGGCAGCTTTGCTCAAGGGCACTTCAGTCTTGACATGCCCGGGGATCGAACCCATGACCTTCTGGTAACAAGACCAGATCCCACAAGGCTACAGATGCCCATAACTGATTATTAACCATAATCAACATAATTTTCCCCAATCAGTATTTATGTACAACATATTCATAATTGAAATTTAAGATACAATATGATGTGGTTTCTTTTTATTATTACCTTAATTTATTTATTTATCTATCCTAATTAATTCTCGGGTGAAGATTGTTTATTTATTTATTCAAATTCTTGGGTGGGACATATTAACTAATCACATGATTAATTAATGTAAACTAATTCAGGTGGTCTAATCCTGGTTTTATTTTGGAGTGTTGAGTAATTTAGGCTAAATTTTGGGTGAAGCATACAAAAATTAATACAAGCATACAAAAAATACAAAAATTAATGAAATGATGTGCATTTTTGTATGTATGCACAATCTCAGATGGGCATATATATATATATGTGTGTGTGTGTGTGTGTGTGTGTGTGTGTGCGTGCATGTGTGTGTGTATGTATATATAGGTAGGACTTTCTTATGTATTTGTCTTTTTTCCTTTAATTATTAATTCCTTCATGAATATAGTGTGGGACTGTTTGGGGCTTACCCAGCAACCGAAAGCTGGGGGTTAGGCACCATGCTCAAGGGCATTTCGGTCATAACCAGCCTGGTAACCAAACCCTAGACCTTCTTATAACAAGACCAGATCCCTACCCACCAGGCATATCCCTATCTACCATAGATGTGATAACAAAAGAATCTTAAATTCTAAAGATAAACAACCTCACTGAAAATGTAACTTTAGCAGTTAACTAGCTACATCTCTAAATTAGTGTTTGGTTAAACATTCATTTGGTTTTGCTTTGAATGTGATCCCCTAAAGGTGTTGGTATTTTGCTTACTAGCTTTAAGTTAATTAAAAATCATGTTTTTTGGTGATACAGCATGTTCTGGTTCAGTACACTGTAAGAGTTTAACACAGTATAAGTTACCTGCATTAAATTTGTCTGCTTGCTCCATAACTTGGTGATGATACAGAATATACAGAACGAGTCATCAATTTGAGAGAAAGCACACAGAGACAAACACTTTGCTTTCTCTACTGATACCTGATGGTTTTATTCATTGAAAGAGACAGGAGACATTTTGAAGTCCATCATGCTAAAGGTTGGTTTCAGAAGCATCTCACTCCCTGTGGATGGTGCTCATCGTTCATCATACCAGTCATTATCCACAGCTGCAAGGGGAAACGTTAAAGATGAATCTGCTGTGATTTTTTTCTAGGAAATATTCTGCTCAGGTTAGTTTTTGAGACTTAAAGTCATTCAGGGTGTTTTGATGTGAAATGGTGCATCACAGAGAAACTACAATATCTTTATGTTGGTCATGATAGGAACCAGGGCTCTGGATATCTCCAGCACAAATACAGCTGCACGCTTAAAAGAGATGGTTCTTCAAAGGTTCTTTGGTAAATAAAATGGTTATATATAAAACCATGAACACTCAAGGAACCCAAGTGGTTCTTTGCATGGTTGATCACATTGATGAGGAATGTGCACTCTTAAAAGGATGGTTCTTCAAGGGTTCTTTAGTACAGGAAATTGTTCTGTATAGAACCATGAACACTCACAAACCCTTCACATGAATAAGGGGTTCTTTCCACAGTGAAAGGTTTTTTTTTTCAAATTGATGAGCAATGTGTTGAACATGGTTCATAACAGAACCTTCTTGAAATTGCTTCTTTAAAGCCCCCAAAATTGTTCTGCTGTAGTTACTATGTCAAGTGTGTGAAAATAGAGGAACACTTCTGGTACTATATAGAACCATTTTTAAAAATGTTCTGTATAGAACCTTCTATAACATATTTCTCATCAATCTGAAGCACACTTTCGGTTTTTTGAGTGTTCATGGGTCGATATAGAACCATTTTCTTTCTGAAAGAATCCTTGAAGAACCATCTGTTTTAAGAATGTCGTTTATTTACTATTCAAACCCATCAGTGAGTACAACGTAACATGCCATCAAGGTTTTCTTAATGTAATGTTGGTAACAGTGGTAAATCATAAAATAATGATGATAATTACGTTCAACTTCACAATATCTGTAATATGTAAGAACATTTTAAATAAATGTAAGAAGGTATGCAAAAAATTAGACCTCAAAAGTATCTGAGGCAAAAAAAAAATACCCTGATTAAGGAAATAACTTCTTTTAAAATACATAACAAAGCCTTATCACAAGCAGTGTTTCAGGCATCAGGCAGTGTATCCATAACCATGTCAAGTAATTGCTTTCTGTGAGGTTGCTTTTAGAGTCATTAAATGCTTCTGATGTTTAGGGCTTCATTTGTAAAACATATTTAGATTTCATTTTAAGCTTGTAATTTCACGACTCACGCACTGCTATTATAAATAATAAACAGTGTTTACCCACCATAGCCATTTGTGCATCAGCTTGTAAGCTAGCATTTGTCTTGCCACAGTGATGTTCATCTTGAGATGTTTTACATTTACCCTTTTTATTTTTAACCCATTTTTACCACACATGTAGTGGTAGCCAACCAACCCTCCCATCTGCTGGGGCTCACCCAATCACTTGTAATCCCTGACTCTAGGAGGGTGAAAACTAGCACACGCTTCCTCTGATGCATGTGAGGTCAGTCGGCACCTCTTTTTGAACGTTTGTCAATACATTGTTGCTGGGCAGCCAAAGTGCCCAAAGGAAAGCACAGTATACTCAGCTCTGATACATCAGCTAACAGACACCTGAGCCAGTGGACATTACTTAATAGTGATGAGGCCAATGGCCAATTTTGCTCTATCAGGGCTCTGACTGTTGATGGCAAGCAGCATGACTGGGATTCAAACTTGTGATAGTGTCAGCACCTTAGTCCACAAAGCCACTCAGAGCCTGGGAACCTGCCTCTTTAATGATTGAATGAATGTTACACATATATAGTGCCTTTCTAATACCCAATGACACTTTACAATCAACACAATCCTTTTAATACTCTTAAAATTCAACTACACAGACCGGCGAGAAGCGACCATCCACCTGGAGGACTGCACTGAGCACGAGGGGTTCACCTAGTGGCAAATGATAACTGTGCATAGACAAACATAGGCATACATCCACATATCAGGGTCATTTAGAGTAGCCAATTCACCGGATTTCTCAGTTTTTGGACTGTGGGAGGAAACCGGAGACCCTGGAGGAAATCCACACAGACACAGGAAGAACATGCAAACTCCACCATGATGGAGACTTGAGCCCAAGTAGTAAATAAAAATACATAAATAACTGAGTACCAGTTCAATCCCCTGGACTGGCTGGAAAATGTGTGGAAGAAGAAATATTCATGACTGACGTGCCCATAAGCAAGACAACTAACGCCCAACTGCTCTCTGGGCACCAGGGCTAAGGTGGATGCCCACCTCTGGGTGTTTGTGTGCTTACTGCCCCCTAGTGTGCACAGTCAAAACCCACAGATGAGCTCAACGCTGGGATCCATAAAAATGCTTCTTCTTTCTTCATCTTCTGCTGAGCCCGTCCATGGCGGGAGGATCCGCTAACACTCACGTGTCGTCAGACAGGCGCACGCGTCTGCTTTTTTGGGCTTGGAGAGGCGGAAACGACGATGCGCAGAGAGGGAGGAGTAGAGGTGGGTGTGTAGTGGTGGTGGTGGTGGTGGGGGCTTCTAGTAAATATTTATATTGCATTATGATCGGTGAAGGAGAAAGGAGGGAGGGAGGGAGGCTTTTATTAATACGATTCCACACCGCTAAGTTTAGCATTCAACACGTGTCGCTTGTGATGGAGAGAGGGAGGGAGGGAGGGAGGGAGGAGAGAGGTTGACGGTTGCTAGGTGACCGGGTGCATATACTGAATTTTAACAAAAGAACAGGGAGAGAGAGAGGAGAGGGGAGAGAGAGAGAGAGAGAGAGAGAGAGAGAGAGAGAGGGTGAGAGAGAGAGAGAGAGAGAGAGGTAGGTAGAGAGTAAGTGAGCCAGTGAAAATTGAATCCATGTAGAATAAAGCTCTCGCGTCTTTTTGCTTCCCCGGGTTGCGCGGCTGGAGCTGGAGGAGGCAGCGCCGAGGATGGAGGGCCGTGAGGAGAGCGAGGGGAGAGGAGACTGAGACACACGCAGTGAGTAGCGGTGCAGCGCGCGCCACGTTCCGCACGGACCACCGCGGGGACGCGGGGCGAGAGAGACCCAGAGTGTAAGAGGAGAGAGAGTGAGAGTGTGTGAGGGGGAACCGAGGCTTTGACCCTTCTGTCATTGCTGTGTGCTTGTGCGTGTGCCATCAAGAGTGTGGCACACACACACACTTACACACACACACACACACACACACACACATACACACACTTTGACTTTTCTTATGCACACACTCCTAATTACACATACATGCCACTATCTCAATTTCACACACTGTCAGCCTCTGCATACACATACACACTCTCAGTACACACACTTACTCTCTATAAATGTCTGCCAGCTCAATTAGTGAATTCATAGCCTCAGAGCCTCTGTGTGTGTGTGTGTGTGTGTGTGTGTGTTTGTGTGTGTGTCAGTGAAACTGTTTAACACTGTCAGTCAGTTGTGTGAGCTGCGGATCTCTGCATTCCAGCAGCTCTGGATGGAGATGGAGCATTCCCCGCTGTGGGCAGGATGGGCTGTGCTGTTGCTCTGCATATGTGTGTGTGTGTGTGTGTGTGTTCTCCTCCAGCCTGAGCAGCAGCGGAGCAATTTAAAAATTTCTGCACTCCTCAGTCGTGAAGCTTGACTGCAGCTTATGGAAAATCACACGACGTGGCGTGTCTTCAGCTACGTGCATTTAAATGAATGAAATCACTTTCATTAAGCGCTCTTCATACTGATGAGGCCCCGTACATTTACATCCAGCAAACACCGGCCCCGTGGCTTCATCTTCTGCAGTAACTCCACATGTCTCTGCTGCTAACTTACGGGAGCTGGTGATGGATGCTCAGGTCTTGTGTGAAGGATGGATTAGGACACAGTGTTTCTCTGAAAAGGAACACGCTGCAGCCTCGGTTCAGGCCTGAGTGACCAGCGTGGTCCCTGGGGTCCAGTGTCGATGGTACACCTAGGTGTTGTCTTCTCAGCCTGCAGAAATGAAGTGGCAGCCTGTGTAGATTTGTCCTCGACAAGATGGATGCCATATTTTTTTTGAAGCTTTGTTACTTTAAAAGAAATAATTGGTTTAGTGCTCTGTAATATCTACTCAGTTGTTCTGACAGATTGTAATTTGCTGTAGGAACTTCAGGGGGCGATATGACTTCTGTTGTTTCATTTGGAAACTGCTTTATAATGTTCAGATGATCTTACGGTCATTCTGAGAGACTACAAACTACAGGAAGTGTAGGGGTGACATGACGTCTGCATTTTACAATTAAAGGGCATTTAAATACTCTGTAATCTGTATTGTGCACATGTTCGAGTGGGCAGTAAAATGTAGGTGATGATATGGATTCTGCTGTTTGCTGGACTATAAAAGAAGACATGGCTTGTTAAACTTTACATCTGTACAAGTCTTGAAAATGTGCACCAATTTTTTTTTTAAATACCCAAATATCACAAAATGTTATTGCAAAATGCAGTTATTTTAAACAATAAACCATGACCTATTGAGCTAAGTCACATGATCCCATTCCACAAAAAAAATCAGTGATTTTGCAGCTTCGTATGTCTGCACTGGTGATAAAAAAATAACGTCTTTCATTTAACCAGTAAAATCCAACATAAATGCAGAACTGATTTGAAAACACAAAGAAAACACAAATGTAGCAGAATTTACAACAGAAAATACCAGTCCTGCCAGAACTGCAGTAACACAGCCATGTAGCTGTGAATGAGATGGCTATGAAGAGAGCTCTGCTCAGAGCAAATACTTCCCATGACTGGCTCTGCTCATTTCTTTGCAGCATGGTTTACCAGCATCCGTGTACAGTTCTCATTTTCCTCAAATCATTTTATGTCATCTGACGTTTTGCATAACTGCAGTGGATGGAAACATGACTTCTCATACATGTACATAACAGTTTTAAATGGAAACCTGACTTAAAGTGCCAGGTTGGCTGTTCCACTTAAAAAATAAATCATATTATTCCCCCAAAAAATCATTGTTAATTTTTATTATTGGTACATTGTTAAGATTGATTTTGCAGAATGATGTTTTTCTGGACACTACTGTGATGGTGCTACATGATCTACGTTCCAAATTGTTTTGACAATGCATTTGTGGGTAAAAATTTAGAAGTCGCTGGCTGCAGGTTTTTGGGGTATATAGCAGCCTCCAAAAACCTTTTACTAACACAGCAGAAAGAGAGTAAATTGTGTTATGAATGTATAATTGGGCTGTTAAATACATGAAAACCTAAAACAGACAGGGGGAACAGAGAGAAAGTGGACAGAACCACATTTGGTGGCATCTTACATAGACATTCTAATATTAGATGACTCATTGGTTGAGAGCAGAGAGGAAGGAAAATGGTCCATATCAGAGTAGAAGTGCTCATCTTAGATCAGATTTCTTATTTACTGACAGAATCAGGTTCTCTTACTCTTAGAGGCTTTGTGTTAATGGGCCAATGTATTAAAATAGTTACAATTATGTATCTTTGTTTGTCTCTAGTTATCGTACCTGATAATGTAACAACAACAACAACAACAATAATAATAATAATAATAATAATAATAATAATAATAATAATAATAATAATAATAGTAATAATATACAATTAAAATGCTTCAAAATAAAAAAACAAGACAATTAATAAGAAATATCAAATTAAAATGTTATTTTTTTATACCTCTAAATCAAGCGTTGAAGGGCAGGTACTGGACTGGAGATTTTTTATGGATATGGCAACCTTGCACAGACTGAGCTTTGAAACATAGCACTGTGAGGAAGTGCAATGGATTGATGAACCAATCAATAATATAAGTCAATCAATAAATCAATAACAGTTCATATATGCTTCCCTGAGACTGACTGTTGACTCAATTCTGGCCTACATCAGCCCATATACAGAGACACAAAGACAAAGTCACATTGGACACCACCCATGACACATGCTTCTACATCACATGATTTTTTTGGGGGGTTTGGAGGTAATCCATTTCGGAATGTCAATCAAATTTACATGGAGTCGTGTGGTATTTTTTTCTTTTACAGGAGCTCGTCTGTGATTCTATTTACGTCCAGATGTGCCATGTCTGTGATGTTTCACTAACCCTCTAATTAAATTGCAGGCTAAATTACCTGCAGTTTCTTTTAGCTAACTCAGAGCTCATTGGATAACTTTAGACCTGTCCAGATGCAAATATGTTATTTTCCAGGCTGTTGTCATCTCTCTTGGAAAACAAAGATTTTTGCCCGCTGCCGCTAGACATTTTAAGTCTTTTATCATGTGGAACCACCAAAAACCAACCACCAAGCAAAAAATATGAAGGCTTTTGAAGAGTCACTTAACCTACTTAGGCTGGAAGGAAGATGGGAGCATTATGTGGAGGAAATAGAAACTAGTTCATAAAAAGATGAGATACCAGCTTACTATTCAAGCTTATTAAAGAATATTCATCCATCTGTCTATTTCTTCATCCAACCATTCATTCATTCATCCATTCATCAGTCCTTCCATCCATCATTGTAATGACATTTTCAGGTACCAACGAACTGTGATCATATAATCATGTGAGGCAGACACCCAGGTTTGTAAAAAATACAACCCCTGAGAAATTCACTTGTCCTGTAGTTATTTTAATGACATCTGGATGCAGGAATTTAATCACTGAGACATGTAAAAGGTTAAGAAAACAGTTTGAATACAACTAATGATATCCACAAATGTTCAGTTGTCTATGTGATAAACCTCTGGTCTATAAAAGCTCACTACCTACAAGTTGTGGGAGACATCAAATCTGTGTAGTGACACTGTTCTACCTCACCTTTCTACCTTAGAAGATTGAGTATCTGGGGCAGCAGCACTTGTTGATTTGTCTCATTGAAACAAAGAATTTTCATCTGAAATAAAAGCTGATCAGTGACGTCTAGGTTCAGTGTAGAGGATAAACAGCAAGTTTAAAACTTCCTTTACATGATGTGCTGTGTTGTGCTGAAATAATGTAGACAATGAAGAAGAACCTCTCAGGAGCATTAATGTTGGTATATGCACACCACTGCAGCATGATAACAAACCCATTGCTGCTATCATGTTGTCATCAGTGTTGATAATCTCATTTAAAGTTGTTTCCCTGGTGCATCCTGAGCGAGGGGCGCACATGCAAGAAGAAAACATACAAGAAGAAGCATAAAATACAAACGAGGTGAGAGGTGAGTGCACAGAGAAGGAGCAAGATGCCATAGAGGAAGGTGTTGATGGAGGCTTATCTGGAGAAAGGTGAAAAGTGAAGAGTGAATGGCAGGAGGGAGAGTAGAGAAGAAATCAACAGTGGAGCCACAGAGAGAGTGAGGGAGCAGGGAGGCGGCCAGCATATCTGAACCTCAACATGGTTGGAGGCTTCGGGCCAGTAGATGAGAGGAGCTAGAGTCAACATTTGTGTTCGTCCTTCCCTTTCTACCTTCCCTCTTCCACCTTTTCTTCCCTGAGGTGTGCTCACCCTGGAGTCTTCTTCACATCTATCTCCTTCACTTCTGAAAGTCTGCTTCTCTTTTGCTAAGCTCTGTTCATTAATCTTTTTTTTTACCCTTTTTGTTTTGCCGCTAATTCCAGCACACCCCAAACTGAGTCGGCCTCCGTCTCCGTTTTCCCCTCCTTCAGTATCCCCCTGTTCGCTTAAATGTGACTAATTAAGGTAAAGCTCGTTAACACCGAACATCAATTAGTCTTTAACGAGATCAGAGGCTGGTGTTTGAAAGAGATTACTCGAGTCTGTGCTGGCTCCCACCACCGCTTCTGCCTGGGCCTGGGTTGATAAATGCCTTTGGTGGGGGGGTCCAGGGGGGTCACAGGAAGCAGCATCAAACTCTCGGGACCACACACGGCCCTTGAGCACATACTGGCAATGGTTTCTTTTTGGCACAGTGTAGTACAGAGTCTGGTCTCTCTTGATGAAGACAAATAGGCTCTGAAAATGGAAGCATAAGTGTTAATTTAAAAAGGAGCCGGAAATGTTAGCTTTGAGGCGGGGGGCACTTGACGGCATCCTGTTCTCCTCAGCCACGAGTTTCTACAGGAAGCATCATCCTCCCTCTCAGCCTCCCCCATCTCCACGGTTACCGTAACCACGGATATTTCTGTCAGCTTACAACTGCTGTCCTGTACAGTTACCAGGGAAATCCCTGGGAAAAAAAGAAACAACGACTCACCTGAGCCCAGCACGTCCGAACTCTACCGGCTGCTGAAAGGGCCATTATGTGTGCAAAGAAGCACAGGATGATTTAAAGTGAGCAAGAGCCGACCCCTGTCTGATTAGACAGATGTTGTGAGTTTCGCTTCATGAGAATTACAAGTAGCTTTTGTTATATTTCTCTGGGAACAATAGTCAGGCCTAAAGAGATCTTTTCTTGTGTATTTATGGATTTGATTTTTCCAGATTCAAAAGGGATGGACACGGCTGGTTGTGTCATCAATCAGGCATAGCATTGCTTGACAAGCATATAAGAGAAAAATAGTTTGGAATATCACTGTTAAAGAAATCATATTTACACAGTAGATACATGTTTGGAAGTTCTGCTTTTTTTAGTTTAGAGTTAGGGGTGTTTCCTAATTTTATTGGGCTTTCTCTATTTTCTCCTATAGAATACAAGAGTTAAATGGGTGTTCATCAATTTCTTTGTGGAATATGTGTGGTGGTACCTGGCAACCCAACCCAGAGACAAAGGTGGTCATGTTCCTCCTCATGTTGCTGTATTGAGCAACATTTGAGACCCTGTATGTTTCTAAATTTTTTGAAAGTGAAAGTGAAAGTAAAGTTTGTGTACTCTCAGGGTAGCAGCTGCATTGTGCTGACCAATCAGGTAAAATAAACATTCTGCTGTCAGTGCGCAACAAAATCTTTTCCTACATATACTTCAAAAACCAAAGGTACCTCAAATCTCCAATGAGGTTTGCAAAGTAACTTTTATAGTTGTGTTTTTATGGAAATAGAAGAGCTATTTTTGGTGATTACTGAGTTCTGTTGTTTAGTAAAATTGCAGCTCCTGTTGTAAACTAAGCAATCAAAATCCAGACTCTCAACATGTACTCAAAAACAGCTGGGTGTACTAAGGAGTTCAGAGGGTCCTGGTCATACTGCTTGCAATCAACAGCCAGGGACTTAGAGAGCAAAATTGGCTGTGCTCTCTTTTCATGAGTAGATGGCGCTCTCTCCCAATCACTGCTAAGTAATGTCTGCTGGTTCAGGTGTCTGTTAGCTGATGTATCAGAGTACATTGTCTGCCCAGCGATGATGTATCTGCAGTTTGAAAAGAGGCGGAGCCTGACTTCACATGCATTATCCTCCTACAGTCAGGGACAGTACAAGTGATTAAGTGAGTCCTGATAAATGTGTGAGTTGATTGATTACCACTACACTAAGCGGGAAATTGGGTTAAAAAAACAGCTGGGTTAAAAACAACCCAATCTGAGTCATTTCAGTAACTATAACTTTCTGAGTTATCCTCGGGTTGCTGTCTCTACTGTTTACATCAGGGGTGTCCAAATCCAGTCCTGGAGGGCCGGATTCCTGCAGAGTTTGGTGATTTCTCTGCTCTGACACTACAATTAAACATGCCCATTACCTGCTGAGCTGAATCTGGTGTGTTTGATCAGGAAGATCACAAAACTCTGCAGGAATCCGGCCCTCCAGGACTGGATTTGGACACCCCTGGTTTACATATTACATTTATTTTTAATGGATGCAAAATTAATCTAACTAAGCTAACATTGGCCACATATTACAACCTGAAAAATACAGCTTACAGTATCATTTTACTTGGAATATAACACTCTGTATTGGTTTCAATAAAAAGAGCTGTTTTCGCTGATCAACGACATGTAAGCAAAGTGCAAAGTTTAATTTCTGGGTGAACCAAAATGTTCTTTGACAATAAAACAGCACTGTGAAAAATGAGTTAAATTGTAAGCAATTTCTGCTTCACAGATGGCTAGCAATGCATTGGCAGGGCTGGGTACTTGATTAGCAATTTCTCTATTGTTCTAAATTGATTAAGCAGAAGGGCACCAATGTTTCATTTGAACCTCTGCATGCTTATGCAAGTGCTGTATATACAGGGGGCAGGTTGTGTGTTCTTGCTGAATGGTGCTTGGCTCAGTAATCTGATATTACAGTGTTGACACATCCACGTTCTCATGAATTTTTGTGAGCACAGATGTGCGCCGCTATGTGCCCTCATGCATGTAATGTATGTGTAAGTGTTAGCGGGTCAAGCGTCTACTATTGCAAACTGTACACCAACGTTTACTGTTGATTGCGTAGATGTGCTCCAGGCATGTGTGCACATTGGTCAGCTCAGGCTGGCTGGTTTTCTGGTCAGATACACTGGCTCAAAGCCTTGCAAGAAGCTGCAGTAATGAAGCCCGTTTTGTTTGCATGAAGTTCACCACATTCTGTTATCTGTTATCACTGACTTCCAAACAGTATTCCCAAGTATTTCCACACATTGTGCACTTTCACATTCTATTGTTGGCAAACAATGCAGAAAAAGCCATTTTGGGGCTGTGAAACGTTGTCTTGCATGTTATTGACTGACAGTTCTTTGGCGGCTGTGAATTCTACAGCTTTAGCGCCTTTAGACGGTTGAGTGACGAGGCTGTCAATTTGTTGCTGTTGAAATCCATGATTGTGCCTCTAATGATAATCATGCATTTTTAAATAGGCGTTTAACATTTGCTGCTGAACCCACAGATTGGCCATAGTGAGAAAATGGCTAGCTGGAAAAGGCACTGCATGGCTTGTTCTGCGCTGTTTTATTGTTACCTCGCTCATAGCAAAAGCTGTAAGCTCTTGTTTATGTGCATATATAGGCCTTAATCATTGGCCAGTGTTTGGTATCTCGAGCCATAACATTAAAACCTCCTCCTTGTATCTGCCCTTATCATACTGTATATGTGTGCTTACAGACTGCAGTCCCCATACTTCTTCAATTATTTGAGTGGTGGATCATTCTCAGTGGTGTCAGACACAGCAGAGCTGCTGGCGATGTTTAACACTCCATTCACTGTCCACTCTATTAAACGTACCTTCCTTGTTGATCCACCTTATAGATGTAAAGTCAGAGACAGCAGCTCATCTGTTGCTGCAGTTTGTGTTGGTCATCTTGTAGCCCTTCATCAGTGGTCACAGCATGCTGTTGGTGGGTTGGTGGACTATTCTCAGTCCAGCAGTGACGCTGATGTGTTTAAAAACTCCAGCAGCTCTGCTGTGCGTGATCCACTCAACACACACACACACACACACACACACAACTGTGTCAGTGGGACTTGAGAATGATCCTCCACCCAAATAATGCCTGCCCTGTCGGGGGTCCTGATCATTGAAGAACAGGCTGAACAGTATACAGAGTAACAGATGGACTACAGTCTGTAGCTGTAAACCAACAAACTGTATTTATATGGACAGTGGAGCTCAAATGGACAGGGAGGTTGTGGCTATGCAACAAAAAGCAGGTGTGATGTGTTAATTTTTCCACTCTCAGGTCCTGCTACATTGTGTGGCTTCCTTGTGGGCATCTCGCTCCTTCCACCTTGCTAATTTTCTGAGTTTTACTTCCATTTTAAATGAATATATTTCATTTTTTGATGCTATATCACCATCATACCAAAAACTAGTAGAGCTTGAAGCCAGTGCTGTTGTTCGCAGTTGGCAGCAATTCTCAACGTGACTTTGTTTTTATGCTGTGATGTCTTAAACCAACCATGTGATTTGTTCATGCTGGCATGACGTTTGACTCCCAAAGGTTAATAGTTTTATTTTTACATCTTCCGCCTTTGATGTGATGGTTATGACATATCCTTGACAATGTCACTTACATAAGCTAATGCATATAATACCAGATCACATCTGGGTTTGAGTCTCCGTGGAATACACGTGTCAGGTGTGCATGTCATGGTGCATAAAGCCCGTTTGCCTGAAAGAATGAGTGGCATAGCGAGGTCGTCCGTCACCTGCATGTCAGGATGTTAATTGCGGTTTGTCGGAAACGTGTGTGTCACACCAAAGGTCCCCCCATGACGCTTTTTCTTGTTATGGTAATGATGGCGCCACACGGCCATTGACCTTTAATAATGACCGTGTCAAACACAGTGTTGCAGCGTTTCCTTTGAGCCGGACCCTAATACAGCCTGGATGTATGTAGCAAACAAATGCTTACACAAGTGTGTGTGTGTGCCTGTGCTGAGTGGATGTATGTGTGTGTGACTCTTAACATATGGCCTGTTTAAATATGGCCTGAGTAGATTTTATGGTACCACTTTGGTGCACAGCTGCTCACATATACATACTTGTGTGCAGGTTTGCACTTGTATGCCTGTGCGCATTAGTGATGGTGAGTCATTTAGATTTTTGAGTATCTGACATTAAATATAAGCATCCTTTGTTCAAGATTACCGTAAAGCTGGGATATTTTATGTTATAGTGCTGGTGTTAGAGGAATGGTAGCTCATTTGAAAACATAGCGTTATTAAAAAGTAGCCGAGGGAAATCAGTAGTTGTAGTGTTGTGTGAGTAATGGAGGCTGCCTTGCTGCTGTATCTGATTTACCAGCTAACCAATACAGTCTGGACACTGATGAAGACTTGCCGTCTTCTGTATTTCCTCCTCAGTGGATGATAAGCCAATATGCTTGTTTGTCAGAGATGTACAGTGTTGGAATTGTTACAGAGTTTATGGGCAGCAGCACAACAAGCAAATGGAAACTCGTGGCAGATACGGATGCTTCTTTCTGCCAACAAACATCAGCCCCACTGAGGCGGGGGTAGTGAACATCAGCCCTCCCTTTTAGCAAACAATTGCCAGCTTGTGGGGAGGTACCTTCAGTGAACAAACATCAGCCCAGGGAGGGGGGAAGGGTTTTCCTTAACAAACAAATGTCAGCAGAAGAAAGAAGGGTACCATAAGTGAAAGACCCAATGTAAACAGGGGGGTACCCTCAGTGAACGAATGTCAGCCCAGGGTAAGGGGTGGTACCTTTAGTAAACCAATATCAGCCCTCACTGTAAAAAATAGAACTTAAGAATTAGTTGTCTATACTTGAAATAGTAAGTTGGTGACTGAACTCAAGGAGCTGAAAGTTAGTCTAACTTAAAATGTTATGTTCTACTCAACATTTACAAGAAAATTAAAAAAACAAGTTGAGAAAAATTAATTTATTAAGTTTGTTTCTAAGAGCAAGCTACGCATGCTCTGTGCCTTCTCTACGCATGCCCCGTGAGACGTTCGGTCAGAATGCGGGAGGGACAGGTGTGTGGTTTGCCCTGGCCTGGAAATTGGACTTCGCTCCAGACCGAAGTATGTATCTGAATGTTTCATACAATGTCTGAACTTTGAAGCTATAAGATGAGTGAGGGTAAAAAAATGCAGCTGTGTTTTGCAGTTGCGGAAACATGGAGCCAAGTTAATAGTTATGATTGGGCTTAACCTTTTAGCTATCATAGACAGCTAATAAGGTATTTTTCCCAACACAGTTTAATAAGTTTGATGCACTTGATTTTTTGAGTTCATGTAAAAAGGTTTTGTGGACTTAAAAAAAAAGGTTGCATAATGTTGACTTATTTTTTTTTGTTGACGTTACCTCCGATTTTTTACAGTGCTCAGTGAACAGATATCAACCAAAGGAGGAAGGGTACCCTCAGCAAACAGGCATCAGCCCCAGGGGGTACCCCCATCAAACAAATGTCAGCACAGGGGGCAACCTTCAGTGAGTGGATGTCAGCCCATGGAGGAGGGGTACCTTTGGTAAACCAGTGTCAGCCTGTGGGGGGTGTTAACCTTAGTGAACAAACATCAATAAAGGCAGGAAGGGTAGCCTGGCATCAGCCCCAGGGGTACCCCATCAAACAAATGTTAATCTTTGGGGGAACCCACTAGCAAATGAATGGATTAAAAAATTGGATTTAAAAATGTAAATATAACACTTTGTTTACAGTATCACAATGCATTGCTATGTATTTAATGGTAACCACTGTATCATAAGCATCAGATCATCAGGTTCTTACCTGTGGTAGTTTTTAACTGCACGTGCTTGTCGACATGTTTACTTTTAGATGCTTATTACAGTGCTGCTAATACATAAAAAGACACTGTTTGCTTAAATAAATACCTGAACAGTCATTTCAGTATTGGAATTCTGGCCCCTCCACTGGTTGGCTGAGTACTCGAGTACGTGGATTCACCCCTAGCATGCGATGCATCTGATGTTACATGTTAATATGAGCAGCCATGTGTCCAGGCCTCTCTGTAAGTGTGTGCATGCTGAAGAAGCTGACAGCTGTGACTGTGTCTGTGTCCATGAAGAGTGTGTTGATGTGCGCAGTGTGAATCCAGCCTCTTTCTTGGCACCCGGTGTGTGTGTGAGGACATGCCAGATGTTGTGTGAAAGTGTGTGTATGTGGATGAGCCTACAATAAGAAGCCTTATTGTATCTGTGGTGGTCAGCGTGGCCGGCAGTCTGACCCCAGTGGAAAATTTTACTTTTCAGATGTGACTCTTTGATGGCTCAGGGGGCTCACCTAACATTCCCTCAGAGAAAACAGACTCTTCTGGTCCAGACAGACATTATAACAGTCATTCAGAGCATCTGAGAAGATTTTTAGTCCTGGATGAAAAATGGTTGAGGTCATAATGAGATCTGAGAAACGTTTTTGGTGTTTTGGTTTTCTGAGAATAATGTGAGACTTAATGAGATTTCTACTACAAGTGGACACATGAGATTAGTGAGGTCTTTTTCTCAGGAGAAACATCTCAGTAACAGAACTGAGACTTAAGCAAAAGTCTCCTCTTATTGTGTTGTAGTTTATTAGAATCTGCTGAGACATTGAGAAAAATCTTCTTTCCAGCATGGATCAGATTTATGTGTGAAGTTTTTTTTTCATCTCCTCCAGGCTCTGATCCAGTGTGAAGTGTATGGAGGTGCGTGGAGTGTGTGTATGTGATATGTGAGTGTGAAGGACTGTGTTCATAATACTGGTACAACAATACGTCAGTAATCGACTCTCGATGATACAAAAAGGGATCTGGCAATAACATTGCAGTAACACTTTTTTTTAAAAAATTATTTCTAAGTATTTGCCAATTTTATCCTCTTCCCAATGTAGTATTAGCCAATTAGCCCATCTCTTCTGTTAGGACTCATCCCCATCACTTTTAATCTGTCCCTGACTCTAGGAGGGTGAAGACAAGCACAAGCCTCCTCCATTGTGTGTGATACAGCCACCGCTTCTTTTCAAACTACCACTGATACACCGTCACTGGGGAGCCAACACGCTCGGAGAAAAGTATTCCAGGATTCCAAGCTCTGAATGGGCCAATCAGTAGATGCCTGAGCCAGTGGACATTGCAATGTGAAAGTGATAGGGAGAGTGAGAGAACCATCTACCCGCCCAGAGAGAGCACTGCAAATTTTTGCTCTCTTGGGCACCAGCTGTTGATGGCAAACAGCATGACCGAGATTCAAACTCGCGATCCTCTGGTCATAGTGACAGTGCCTTAGCCCGCTGAGCCACTCGGGCCCATTTGGAAAGGTATGTTGCGTTTACTTTTCACTATAATGATCTATTAGAGTCAGTTACCTTAACATTAGTCCAGAACCTAAAGTGTTAATCTGCTGGGGTTGACAGATGTGTCACGTGTCAAATCAAACATTTCCTGCTGTTTCTGTTAATATATTCATGATAATACAACACCGTTACAACATTTCCTGAATCTGTAGATTTTGATCTTTCCATTCATCTCATCTGGTGATCGTACGTGATTTATGTCCAGAGTCCATGAATAGATACATCTCATCTGCTTCTCACTCTCCCGTGTTTCTGTGTAAAACTAACCAATGGATGCTCAGAAAATCACAAAGGACTGACTCATCTGCCTCTCACTGTGTGTGATTTGGTAAATCTGTGTGGCCGTCTACATTCTGTGTGAAACTGACAAATGGCAATCATGTCAGAAACCCTTCTTCCTTCATTCTCTTCACTTTCCAAACGTATGGAATGAAGCACCAAAAGGCAATTTAGACATTGAGACATTTATTACACGTTTATCTTCTATTTTATTCATGAATGCAGAATTTTGATAAAGCCGAGACTTTGCTGAACCTACAACGCAAAAAGCAATTCATCCACAAGGGCTAAAGTCTATTTACACAAGAGATATGAAAACTTTCCCAGATATAGGGACATAATACAGCTTTACACAGTGAACCAGTTCAGATGATCCTCCTAATAGAGAGACCTGAGGTTGTTCTGAACATTTTGATATGAAATAAATGGATATCTTTTTATTGCAAGTGCCTTTAAAGATGAATTTAAGAAGATTGGAAAAATTTAGAAAATGCATTTAGAAATCAGGGGGTTGAGTATTAACTGAGTACAAGTTCAACAGCATTTGTTAAAGGTGCTGTGGAACTTCTACACCTGCACCACAGAGAGCATCCTCTCGGGGAACATCAGGGCCTGGTTTGGGAACAGCACCCTGCAGGACAGATAGACTCTTCAGAGGGTGGTGTGTTCAGCTAAGCATATCATTCAAGCAGAACTTTCTGACCTGCAGACTATTTAAGCAAGCAATGCTGGACCAAGGCCAAAAAGGTGCTGATGGATCCTAGCTACCCCAACAATGGACTCTTCTCTCTGCTGCCACCAGGGAACTGTTTTGCACCCTTTAGGCAAACACAGAGAGGATGAGGAGGAGCTTCTTTCCAATAACAATAACACAGAAACACACACCCTAGACTATGTGAACACATACACACACATTATGCATTTTACTGTGCACGTTTACACTTACACTCTACCATCCATGTTTACACTTAGCACCTATGGACATTTGTATATTTGTATATCTTTGCACATTTATCTGCATTGTTTGCACAAGAGATCTACAGTTATTTTAACTCCTTATTGTCTTATTTTACTTTTATTTTATATTCCCATGTCCTCAACCCATCCACACCCCTTCATTTCCCTAATGTGAACAAGCAGTCATCAAAGCATTTCACTGCTAGTTGCACCATGTATGACTGTGTATATGACAAATAAACTTTGATTTATTATTGATTTTACCAGTAGATATTAAGCACATTATTTCTAGAGGGCGAAAGTGGCCAATCCCAATAAAGTGAGACCAACATTTCTGAATTTACTGAGTGAATTTTTTAGGATATGTCTAGTATATAGCATATAGCAATCCTACATTGAGGGTTCACCTGCATGTGAAAGTCTGAGGTATATTAGATTTGAGTTGGTTGGGAGAAAGTGGTGGATTGGGGTTGGTGCATCTCTGAATTGTAAGGCTTGTGGGAGCTCCTGGTCAGCAGTAGTCATTTCTTATTGACTAAGAGCTGGTGATTTCTGGCAAGCAGGGTGTGGGTGGAGTTGATGATGCAACAGAGTTGAACAAAGACAAAGTTTATGCAAATTAAGTGTGAAGCAACATGGTGGTTACCAGTGGCAATCAAGCAGAATGGTCCATTTCTTCAGCTACTCTGAAATGACCCTCTTTTGACTCCTACCCAGATATTTGTTGCTACTATAGCAATGGAGGTGAAATTGTTGTGACTTCATCTTCACATTCACTGTAATGTATCTTACTGGGCATGAGTAAAAAAAGTGTTTCAGAAATCTTACACTGTGACTAAGCACAAAACCATGACACCGTAACAACCCTACTATCACGACCAAGACATTCAAGTCTGTACCTCTCTCTACAGCGCATATCAATTCACATCAGAAGACTCTGAGAGAATTTCAATGACTAAATGTGGATATTATGCAGATTTATACAAAAATCAATGAAATTCCCATTTAACATGGAGGAGCAGTTGCCTCATGCTGAAGTGTGAGTACTTTTTCTACTTTCTTATGAAGAATATGGAGAAGTTCTGCCAGCTGCAGCTAGTGCACCACTTGGTTAAAACCCCCAAACTCAAAGACTTATCTGAGATTGCTGGGAATATCCAACTTTAACCATCAGTTAGAGCACCTGCACAACATAACATACAAATCCAATGAAGCTAAGCAGGTCCTGGGTGGGAGAACTCCAGGGAAAAGCTTGTGTATCTGCTGGAAGTGGTGCTGGTGGGAAAACAGAAGATGTTATTGCTGTGTTCTGTGTGGATCCCAGTGCAGTCACAAAGACACTGTCCTGTATAAATGTTTTTTTTGGTTGAGAACATTCCCAGTTCTCTGAGGTCAAAACAGATTCCTGGCTAATTCCACTAAAAGAGTAGGGATGTTACCTTGATGTCCTTGCTAAATGTCCCACTTCTAATCATCTCCATCTTCAAAAACTAACGTAGACTCTTCTTCACTCTCTGTGTAATAACTAATGTTTGGTGGGGCTTCTGGTTCAGACCGGCTGACCACTGGTGGTGATTGAGGTGACTCTCTAATGTGAACTAACCTTGAGTATCTAAAAAAGTGCTGTAGAAAGGGAACTGTACATTGTGCGGAAAAGTGTGTTCTGTGTTAACACTTCCAACTCAATGCTCACATTTGACATGCAAACTGATCATATCATATCAGCTTTAGAACTGAATGCCTCCACACACATCACACATACTAACAATCAGCAGAATG
This sequence comes from Crenuchus spilurus, assembly GCA_036984385.1. Classification (NCBI taxonomy): domain Eukaryota; kingdom Metazoa; phylum Chordata; class Actinopteri; order Characiformes; family Crenuchidae; genus Crenuchus; species Crenuchus spilurus. Next base: position 18,741 of record BRDA01066148.1, on the reverse strand, counting down.
TAGCTTTAAAATAAGCAGTGACATTATGGTTTGGCGAAGTATCTACAAGTAATCCAGCTTCTATTTTTAAAAATGGAAAATGCTTACACAGATCTCATATTCTAGTGACTATTGGTGTTTATTGAGGTTGTTTATGGACTAATATCTCCTATTCTAGTGATTAATGTCTAGTGATTAATATCACATGTTTGAGTGACTAATAGTGATTATTGAAGCTGTTTATTGACTGATTTCTCAATTTCTAGCAATTAATAGTGTTTATTGAGGTTTTTAGACTAATCTCTCCGAATTTAGTGTGTTTGCAATATTATGTCCCATGATGCCTTGTGTAAAATATACACTAAACGTCAGGTGGAGAGTAAACAGCTGTACTAAAGCCTATAAGCTCACTATAACAACTTGTGGGAGAAACAAAACTAAGCAAAAAAGCAGTGACAATATCCTACCTCACAATATTACAATAGAAGATTGAGTATCTGTAGCTACAGCATTTGTGGATTTTATCATAGTCTTCAAAAAGTATGTATTGTCATGGAAAATTCTGTTTGACCCTAAACTTGAGTGGCCCTGACCATCTCAAATTTGAGTAGCTGACAGCTTCCTGAATATAACAACATATGATATGTGTGGCTGCCTCATATAATAGCTGTGGAAATGCAGCTAAAATAGACATTTTGACAAAAATAGGGTGAAAGTACTGTAAATGAGCCTAGGGCTGTAAGGGTTAATACACAGTACTCATTATAAAGCTGTGTCATCTACATACAGCAGAGAGCGTGAGGTTGCTATGAAGGGTTGCGATCATCATTTCCTCTAAACCAGGAAACCACCAGTCCAGCCGGTGCTGTCTCCCACTCTGCTGCTGCTTTCTCACAGGAGTAGAAGGTCGAAACTTCTTCTTTGACGTTTCACAGCCAAGCGATGCTAATTAATACACTTTCAGCAGCAGGAACTGTAGACAGGGTTGGAAGGTTCTTGATGGAGCCATTTAAATGTGAAAAGAGTTTCTCCAGCTGTATGGTTCACAGCACCATGCCAGCACAGTAGTGGTAACAGTGACGTTTCATGAAGTGTCTCACATTCTCTAACTACAAAGTCACAGGTTCAGACAGAACTATTTCTGGAGTATTGAACTTTTTTCTTTCTGTAGGGACTCATTTTGTTGTCAGGTAAACTCTTTCAGCGGTTCTGTAAAGGACCACCAAGGAATGGTTTCTAAAGTGAACAATGCATTTCAAAGCTAAGTGTGACTTTAAACCTTTAGAAGTGCTAGTGAGTGTGTGTCTTAATCATAGATGTAGAAATACAGTGTAGTGAGATATTAACACGCACTACTAATCAAAAGCTTGAGGTCACTCATTGCACTTTTCCATGACAGCGCATGCTTTTATTTCAGAAGAACATGACTTTTTTAACCATTTGGAGTGTTTGTTCAGGTGCTGTTTATGGGCTGACACATCGTGTTCTGGTGATTAATAGTGTTTATTGAGGTTCTTTATGGACCGGTATCTTCTAGAGAAAGATATTTTGGGGGCAGCCATGGCCTAGTGGTAATGATCTGGTCTTGTGACCAGAAGGTTGCCCGTTCGATCCCTAGACAGGACATGACTGAAGTGCCCCTGAGCAAGGCACCTAACCCCCTAACTGCTCCCTGGATAAGGATAAGGACTGCCCACCGCTTCGGGCACAAATTCTCACAGCCTAGTGTGTTCACTAGTGTGTGTGTGTGTGTGTGTTTCACTGCATGAATAGGTTAAATGCGGAGGTCAAATTCCGTTGTGTGAAAATCACATTGTCAAATTGGTTTATCTTAATATTGTGGGAAAATTGTGATCCCAAACCTTTGAGTTTGGTTTATGTGCAGTTTAATCGTAGTATATATTTCCATTCATTTGAATGCAAAAAACTGACCTGAATGTGGTAGTTATAGGTGTTACTTCACAATGAAAAGGACCAAATGTGTGGAAATTGTTGGTGGTGCAGTGGTGAGCTGCCTTCCAAGCAGTTGACCTGGGTTTGATTCCCAGCCAATGCACAGTTAGTTGCTCTAGGGGCAGCCATGACCTGGTGGTTAGGGATCTCTGGCTCAATTCCTGGACAGTTCAAAACAGAAGTACCCTTGAGCACGGCACCTAAACCCCAACTGCTCCCTGAGCACCATGGATAGGGCTGCCCACCTCTTTGGGCACATGTTCTCACAGCCTAGTGTGTTCACTAGTGTGCGTTTCACGGCATGGATGGGTTAAATGTGGAGGTCTAAAAGTCTAAAGCTAATCGAATTTAGTCGAATGTAATCTAAACAGCTCCACTTTTGAAAATGAAGAGTTTAAGTATAGCAAGATATGCTGCTTCATGCAGGTTTTCATGGATGAAACTGAGCTGCGCTGTTCTTTCAAGCACACGTGAAGGCTAATCAGAATGCCAGGTGATGGCTGATTCATTGCTAACTTGTTTTCTAGTCACAGAGTGCCTGGAGAACGCTGTCTAAATTCATAGCAGGTACCTCCATAGTGAATAATAATACATTACATATAGAATTCTCATATGCAGCCTTTTAATAGATTATATTTCTATTTTGAATCCAATCAGAGTGAGAAGCTTCAGGAGGTAGCTAAGGGTGGTGATAAGCACAGAGGGTTAAGGTTCTTCACAGGGCAGATGTAGCTCAAGGGCTGATATATTTTATATGATGCTGGGCAGCTCAAGGTTGTTTTCCCCCTCAGTCTGCCTTCAGAAAAGCCTCAATCCTTCATGAAAAACTCCTGAAAGTAAAACAGAGTAGCATCTTGTTTATGTAGCTCAAAAATAAGGTTAATGGTGCTACCATTGTTAAATGATGGTATCATCATGGTATATTATGCCATGTTATTGTACAGCGCCATGATATTATTGTCCATTTTCTACACATAGCACAAAACTTTCAGAACTGTGATTTTACATAATGATACTTCATTAGTATAACTGCCAGTGTGTTGATGTAACATGTATATTGTGTTTAGACCCACCTGATCGTGTGTTTCACTTGGCCTTAATATGTCAACAGTGTTTACTTTATCACTGAGATGCTAAAAAACTGAGAAAGGGTCACCTGTTGGTGAATGTTTTTTTCCAGTGCGATTGGGGGAGGGATTGGTTTGGCAGCAGCAAAATTCATGGTGTTTGTCTTTGGAAAAATGCACAAACTTTACTTTCACTTTCAAAAACCATTTGGGACTTGCGTTGAAACATTTAGGACTTTCAAGACACCAAAAGGGTTAAAAATAGGGAGACTACTGTAAAATCAGGGGTGTTGGCAGCTATATTATTTATGCATCATCGTACCCAATGTTTTAATATGGCAGCTCTAGTTGTACTGAAAGTGATTTATTGACAGACATGTATAAAGTATTAGAGACCCATACTTGAGTAAAAGTACAAGTACTCTATCAAAAAATGGACTTGAGTAGAAGTTGAAGTGTTCTTTAAAAACTATACTTAAGTGGAAGTACAGAAGTATTCAGCATTTTTTGTACTTAAATATTGCAAGTAGTTTATTCTAAAAATTATTACTCAAGTACTGAAAGTAAAAAGTACAAGTATTGTGTTTTGCATTAATTAAATAAAGCAGTCAATGTTTGAGTATCACATTGTTTATATATAAATCAAAGCTGTCAAAGACCACAAATACAAGTGTTCTGTATGTAAAAACAAGATGCAACTTAAAAAACTGGGCTTAACACTTCTTAAACAAAAAAACTAATGATGAACTATGTCCCTTCCCCCTTTAAAGCTGCTTGTGCTTTTTCCCCCTCATTCTCTTCTTGAACTGGTGCATAAAGCAGTCGTATTAAGGAATCCAGATATCTTTTGTTTATCCTCAAAAGTAATTGGTTTTCAAAATGGAATGCATTCAGTCTTGCTCTTCTATGGCTAAAGACTAATCCTGCAATGCTAAAAAGCCTCTCGCAGGCTGCTGATGCTGGAAGGGGTGTGTTTAACCTGACAGACAGCTCCTTCTCACCATCTCCTTCCTCACCGCCATGATCACTCGGTGTGGGAGGTGCTGAAAGTGATGAAGGAGGTGGTGCTCAAAGTGGTGAAGGAGGTGGTGCTGGCTCTTCCATCTCGGCTTACAAAGCTAAAGTGAAGGCATGCCCAGAGTAAAAGGCGGGAGGCGAGAATGCGCAGTTTTCTCATGAGACAGCCTGATCGCTTGACCCGGTGACAGCGCCATCTACCTATAACTAACAAGTAACTATACAGCAAATTAAAAAATGTATCTGAGTAAAAGTATTAAACTAATGGAAAATATGTAGTGAAGTAAAAGTGGAAGTAGGAGAAGAAAATAATACTCCAGTAAAGAACAGATACAGCATTTTAGTACTTAAGTACAATAGTGAAGTAGTTCTACTTCGTTACTATACATCTCTGTTCATTGACCACTGTGACTGCACAGCCAGAGGAATCTGACCTCCACATTTAACCTGTCTGTATGTACTAGTGAACATGGTACCAGGGGAGCAGTTGGGAGTTTGATGCCTTCTCAGTAGTCATTATCAGGGCATTGAACTGGAGACCTGGTCACAAGGCCTGTTCCCTAAACCTGAGCCTACAGCTGAACCCAAGCTAGCATTGCCATTGTAATACTAGTTGTATTGCTGCATAACTGCCATTATAGCACCATGATAACCCTTAACCTGACCTTCCAGTGTACCGAACCATCATGGTGGTGTTCAAAAATTCATTCATTCATTCATTATCACACCTGCTTAATCCTTATCAGGGTCACGGTTAGTCCCCTACCCCCTCACTGGGCGCAGGGCAGGGAATCACATTAGTTAACTAAGCCCAGGACAGGGTGCCAGTCCATCGCTGGGTGACACACACACACACACACTGACAATTATTTTTTTTTTTTTGTTTTGTTTTTTTTTTAAGAGTACCCTATTTTACCTGATCTCCACGTTTTTGGACTGTGGGAGGAAACCGGAGACCCCGGAGGAAACCCACGCGGACACGGGGAGAACATGGAAACTCCGCTCAGATGGGAAATCGAACCCAAGACCCCAGCGCTGAGAGGCGAACGTGCTAACCACTAAGCCACCGTGCCGCCTCGTGTTCAAAAATAGTTCTCCATATTAGTTTTACCAAAGACTATAGGCTGTTTTTGTAGCTGTTTGTGTCATTAACATGTAAGTCTACCCGGATTGGACACAAGCACTTAAGACAAATACATCAAATGATACACTGCCCCTGTGTTTTGACTCTGACTGGGAGGGAGCCATATTTCAAAGAGACCTGTGAACATGAGAGCTAGACCAGCTGAGTTAGCGCTTACCCACGCCACATGTAGCTTAGCACCCAGCACCTAGTGCTAAAGAGCTAGCACTGATCCATCCCGCCGAAGCTCCTCCAGAGCCAGCTACCTGCTAATAGAGGTGTTCAGGAAGCTATTCATCACCCTTGTGCTTGTGAAAAACAGCCAGCTTTTTAAGAATGGCACAGAAAATGGGACATAGCCATGGGTGTTTGTGAATGCTGCTGAGCAGAGGTAGCATTAGTTGAAATGGGCTTTTGGGAAGATTTTATAAATGAGGGTCAATTGAAAGACCCTTATAATTTTCTAAAGGGAAGTTGGCTGCTTAAATAAAAAGCAGGGCGACTGGGCACGGCTTTGTTTCTTGAATGCAGCACCGTAAGACTGTGAGAGTTGCTTTGTTCGGCTTGTTTGTGAAATCGTTCTCTTTTGGTAGAACAGGAACTTTCAGCCCCAGTATGGGTGAATTGGGGGCAGCATGGATTAATTGGGGTGATGGGGTTTTTGTGAGTGGGTTTAGTGTTGAGATGGGGTTTAGCGTTTTCATGAATGATGCCTCTTCCTTAAGGTAAAGGCTGTTTTTGTGAATGGGGGCAAAGCAGCCTGTTGGATTAGATGGACTCTCTGAGAAGCACAGCATGCTCAGATAGCAAGCTTTACAGGGATGTGCCGTTCCTCCACTCGAGCAGCTTGTAGAGTGAGTGAGATGCACAGAGAGAGCGAGAGAGGGAAAAAAGAGAGCAAAAATGCTGCAGCAAGGACTGCTTATAAATGGCAGCTGGTGGAGTTCTCATCTCAGCTTGTGAATATAGGTTGAAGAAAATGATTCTCACTCAGCATTCTTGTCATGACTAATGCCTTGCTTGATAAAGATCTTGCTTCTCTGATGCTGGCAATAGTTTCTAGCTAGTGGAAGTGGTTTTATATTGCTGTGTGAACTTGACGAGGGTTTAAAATGTTAGAATCTTCACCAGGTTTCATCACACCAGAACTGGAGATGGCACCACACAACGTTTTGGATCTTCAACGATCAGCTACAATAGGTTGTTGGTCCTCTGAGTGACACCAAAACTGCTCATTGAGTCATTAACCTGTAGTATCTGCAGGCTGAGTTATTATACAAGGTGGGTCATGGAAAAGTAGCCCACCTCCAGTACCGATGCCATGCTCACCCTGTGTAACTAAACACAAACTGGGTTAAACTGACTGGGTCATTATAAAGGGTTAGTTTGTCCCAGTGCTGTTTAGTTTGAATTGTGTTTTTATATGTTTATATGATTTTTAATACTTTTTATCTTTTTAATATTTTATACAGTTTTTTTAGTGGAAACAAATATTATAACTAAGCTAATACTGAAAAAATACAGTTTAAATAACATTTTTATAAATAAATAAAACATTAATTGTTCCAGTGAAAAGTCTATATTTTATGGAAGTTTACCTATTTTTGTCAGTTATGACTGTAATCCAATCAGCTCTGTTCTAATTTCTAATTGGCTTCTTCAGGTACTGTTGATATATGTTGAACATTGACACATTGGCTGGGTTGATATTGTGACACTATCACTAATCAAGCAGCAGGGCTTGAAGAAGTTACCCAGAACTGTGTAAATAACCCAACAAAATGACCCAATAGGCTCAACCCAGCATTTGGGTTAAAAAAAGCTAATCCTGTAAGTCCAGTAAGGTCTGAGGTAGAGCTGTCATGGATTTGCTGTTCCAGCACAGATGCTCAGATTGAGATCTCTGGAATTTGGAGGCCATTCTTGGTAGATACTGACCACTGCTGACTGGGAGCATCACACAAGCCTCAGTCGCCTGTTTATAACTGTTTGTCCCTTATCAAAGTAGTTCATGTCAGCATGTATACATACAAATGTCCAGCATCCTGCACATCACAACAATGGAGTGTTCATCATTGTTACTGTTTGCTTGAGTGGATTTACTCATCATTAATATTGAATCATAGTAACAGCTCAATGAAAATTGTGCTGTCCGTGTGTACTAGTAAACCTCAGTCAGAACAGACTAGTCCAATTGAGGGCAATTTGATTGCAGTTTCTATTGAACAAGGTGGGTAATTCTGTTCCAGCGATGGATTGACACCCTGTCATGAGTTTAGCTGAGATGGTGTAATGCCCTGCCCTGTACCCGGTGAATGGGCAGGGGGTTTACCGAAACTCTGATCAGAATTAAGTGGAAGATGTGTAATTTTATTAATAACTTGTTAAAAATACAATAACAGTCATGTAAATGTCTGTATAAACAGAAGTTTACATTGTTCAACATGGCGTCTGAAGCTGGTCTGTAGAAGAAATTAAGTGTGAACTTTACAAGACTTCAAAATAGTTCTCAGGATAATATGTCTGAACAACTTGTTATTGTGAGTTTTAACATTATGACCAAGTATATGTGGTCATAAGCATATATTATGAGAATAATAATATTGTTTTAATTGTAAAAAATGGTTTTCATTTCTATTTTTCTAGTTCTATTTTTGCGTTTTTTGGAGTTTCTGAAATACAAATAACTATTTGTTGAAAAAACAGGCCAAACTGAATGTATTATTATTATCATTATTTTTTTTACCTGATATTACCTGATGTGTAGCCAAGTGACCCACCCATTTATTGACTCTCACTATCACTTGTAATGTACCTGACAGAGGAGGCTGCAGACTAACACAGGCCTCCTCCAATGCAAGTGAAGTCAAGCTCCGCCTCTTTTCAAACTGCTGATGATACATCACCGCCGGGCAGCCAACACGCTCAGAGGAAAGCGCAGGATCCCCTGTTCTGATGGATCACCTGGCAGACGCCTGAGCCAGCAGACATTACATAGTATTGCTGGGGAGAAAGTGGCATCTTACCCACCCTGAGAGAACATGGACAATTTTGCCCTCTTGGTACCCAGCTGCCGATGGCAAGCAGCATGACCTGGGATTCTAACTCGTGATCCTCAGATCATAGTGACAGAGCCTTAGTCCACTGAGCCACTCGGGGTCCCCTGAACACATTACTAATATAAGGACGGCTCAAGAGCACAACTTTTCTGCTCATTGTCATAGTGTCATGTGCACTAAATTGTGCTTATTTAAAAAAATCTGATTACTTAAAGTGTGCATATAAACATATTTTCATCAGAATGTGTATATATAAACACCCCTGTCTTTACATTTAATTGGAATAACATAATTTAACCAGGTGGGTGAAAATCTTTACATGTGACCATAACCAATCTTGTGGCTGATGGGTGTATATTGAAACAGTGAGTATTGGCCGAAACCAATATGATTATTTTCTTTATCTTCGTAAAAGATATTTTACAGCAGACACATGAAATAAATGTTTATATTTTAACAAAAGAACTCTTCAAATATAATATGTACAAATACTAACACCGGCTGCACAGCACTGAAGGGACTTTATGTAGGTTCATCTTACAACTCAGATTTTTGCCACAAGAGGATGGATGGTCTTCCTCAGGATAGAAACTGAGTGCTCAGGTCTGTTTGTTTATTTTCAGATTGAAACTGAATATATGACACATGGTTTATCTGAAGCAGAATCTTTAATTAAGAGCTTAAAATATTCAGAAATGAACAACCTGAGCAGAAGGAAGGGTTCCAGCTTTCATATGACTCCTTCTTTTTGTGGGGATCTTAGAAAATGAAAAAGTATTAAATCTCTGAATGGAAGGAATACAAATATTTAAAATGAGCTATTTTACATGCTTGCGTTTATCAGTCTAGCGTTGTCTGTTGTTATTTGGCCCAGACTGATGCATATTCATATGGGCATGCCATTCCTGACCATTTTGCCAGCTCTTCTGTAACTGGAAGTTCTTCCCATTCTCTAGCAATTAAAAAAACATGAGGTCCCTCTTTCTCGTGGAGAAAACCATTTAGGGTCAGTTGCAGTGATCTGACTTGACGAAAACTGCTTAGTTGTACTTTGATCCTGCATCATTTAACATGATGCAATTAGAAATCAACATTGAGCTGCAGGAATCGATGGTGAAGAGAAGAGTCAGATTTGCAGTAAGTCTCACTGGCATGCTTTGCTTTCATGTCACCTCACGCAGGCTTTAAACCTGCATTAATTGACAGTAGGGGCTGTAAAACCCAGTTTTCAAAGGAAGAGTAAATATGAAGATGATATCTATGGAGAAGGTCACGCGCCTGATCAAATGAAAGGGTTTCTGATGTCATTTATTTACTCGTATGGAATTCTGTCACATTCTAAACACAAAGATCATATCATGTGCTGTCTATTTATTTACTTATTTATTAGTCCTGTCATGCTGATACAGTTACTGCAGTCAAACATACATTAAATTAGCGAATATAATGAATTCGACAAATAGCAGCTGAGCGATTCCGTAATCTCGCTGAGCTCGGGGGTGGGATAATGACGTGTTGGCCAACAGTAACGTGAGAAGCATTTTAAAGACCAGACCCGAGCAGTGTTTTACTGGGGTAGAGCGCTGCAAACGAAGGGAAAAGAGAGACAGTAAATCCCACCCTGTCACATCACTGCAATTAAGGCTTTGGTGCCAAGTCATAATGTTTTGACCGTGGGCTGGTACATGTAGTACACACACGCTGGAGACTATCATTGTCACTGTATGTGGAGCCACTCTGGACGACCTTCAGGGGATGCATTCGAGCGCTGATGCAGTTCAGAAGCACATCTGGCCCCGCCTGGCCAATGCTTATTATTTGCCTAACAAGGCAGAGAGAAATGGAATTGGATTACTTCATGGATGCCTTGTAGGGCTGAGTGACACTTCAATACATTTTCACAGATCACAGTATTTCCTTTCTTTCCATCCATCCATCCATCCATCTGAAGTTTGTTCTCTTCTGGAATGTGCCAGCAGTGCCACATATTCATGCTTTTTAATTAAAACTTCACAGGAAATAAAAAATCTTAACTTTATTGTGTCATGTAAAAAAATAAATGTCATTAAAACATTTCTATTGGTCCACTGATCATGAACTTTTCAAGCCTTATAAAGTCTGGCTGGCATTTTCAAATCATGCAAAAACATGACAAAAACTGAAGCCCAGAACTGAAGTATGGGGTATTATGGATCCTAGTGGTGTAGTCAGAGGTTCCTGCAGAGGAATTGAAGCAGTAGTCTGTTCTGTCATGAGACTCAATGCTACGTCATTCATTCATGAATCCGACCAATCACAACCACCTACATCTATAAAGAACTAACCTGCATTCTTGCTCTGCTGCTTTCAGTAGCTGATATTACCAAAGGTGTCAAAAGTATTGACATTCATTACTCACGTAGAAGTATAGATATTAGGGTTTAAAAAGACTTTTATAGAAGTTGAAGTATCAACTTAAGCTTTTTACTCAAGTAAAAGTGCAAAAGTACTGGTTTCAAAAAAGTAAAATTAATGTAAGGAAAACTAATGCCAACACTTAGGCTGTGCCACAGGGGCATATAGTGCACTACCCCACCCCCCAAAATACATTTTTTCTAAAAGCCGTAATGACTATAATGTTATATTAAAATGGTAATGCTGACATTTTTTGGAATGTACTGGCTACCTGTTTCAGCTGCATATATGTCCCTTAAAAATGAAAACATTTTAGTCATTTTAAATATATTAGTGACCATATATGTGTAGTACTGAACTTACTGGAGAGTGACGAGACACGTGACGTGCAGGTGTGATGGATCGCTTACCAGTAGGGTATCAGAATGGTATGTTTATACTTATCATCCAACCACAGTCACATTCTCTCTTTCTGGATGATGCAATAAATCTAGATAGGATATTTTTTGAATGATGACAAACCGAAATGAAATATGTAGAAATATTGAGACTGTTTTTAAAATGTAAGGAGTAGAAAGTGCCAATAATTGCATGAAAATGTAAGTAAGTAGAAGTAAAAAGTTGTCCAAAAATAATTCCTCCAGTAAAGTATAAATAACCAAAATTTCTACTTAAGTAGGGTAACGTAGTATTTGTATTTTGTTACTTGACATCTCTGAATGTTACAATGCTCTCCTCCTTCCTCCACATAACCACCAGTGCTGTCCTGGTCCTGTTGTCTGGGGGATGGCTCCACCCCCTGCCTTTCTTCTTCTCAGCAGGACCAGCTACAGCCTGATGCTCTGAGACCCAAGCCCAGGACGGAGCTGACGCCACAAAGACTTTAAAGTCTTATTAACTACTAACATAATTGTAAAAATAATTTTTTTAGTCAAATCTATGGCATCCTGACCTGGCCTGAGTCTTCATGGCAGAACATCTACACTGTTAACTATTAACCTTCCTTCCTTTATGTGAGAAGGCTTGAACCCAGAACTGAAGAGTGGTGTTTAATGGAATCCAGTGAAGTAGTTCCTGCAGAAGCTTGTAAACCATTAATGGTAACAGTAACACCTTTATTATGAGAAGGTTTCTTGAGGCACTTCAAGGTACCAGAGTTCGAGTGACAGAGTTCAAAGTTCCTGCAGGTGCTTCTAGACTGTTAATGTAACTACAATAACCCCTCTAGGTCCAAAGGTTGTTGAGGCATCCTGAGGCTCCTGCAGGAACTTCTCTACTATTAACAGTCCCTCCAGTAACTCCTTTATGTGAGAAGCTTTAAATCATGAAATATAGCGTGATACAGCTTGACAGAACCCAGTGATTTAGTTAGAATTTGTTTTAGAAAAATAGAATAACACCTTTATTTGTTTTCTGATAATGTTGATAAGACTACCTTCATTGGATATTTGTGACATATCTGGGGCAGATATGCATGTCTGTCTGTGGTTTTGTTGTAAAAGAAGCCAATGAGGTGAGTTGCGCTTGGCTGGTAGGTTCTTGTCCTGATGGTGTTGTAATTGAAGTTCACTGTAAGCTCTGCATTATGCCAGTCCTTTTTCCCCCCATAGATGTACTGCTTTAATAGATTGAACAATGTCACGGTGTATAAATAGCACATTAATTTTCATGTACAGTGTGGTAGAACAATGTGGGCTTTTGTTGTTGCGGTGAGGGGGGCAGGGTGTATAATTGATGGCACGGCTGTTCGTCAGATGAAGTGGTTGAGATAGCGGTGCGGGCATGAAGATGCATGCACACGGCTTTACAGGCAGGTGTTTACGCCCGCACGCTAAAGAGGACCACAGTAATGAGCACTGGGCAGGTTGCTTTCCAGTGTGTTTTGGCTCTGCACAAAGTGACGTGAGCTTGTACAGTGTGTGTGTGCGTGTGTGTATGTATGTATATATATATATATATATATATATATATATATATGAGCTTAAATATGTGTCTGCTTTTTGCTTCTTTTTATGGTGGTTTCACAAGTGTGTGTGCGCGCACCCGTCTGAATGCGAATGCATGATGCCAGTGTGTGTGTAAACTCATGCATGCATAATGTGTGTGATACAGTCCAGTGCAGCACTGTAGTGCACACACTTTAAAAACTGCTGGGTTGTGCTTGTTGGGTCATTTTGTTGGGTTATTTGCACAATTATGGGGAGTTTTTTTCCAGCCAATGTTAACTTAGTTTAATTATAATGTTTGTTTCCACGGAAAAGAGAAAGTAATATATAACATAGAAATAAATCTCAGACAGTAACCCAAGAGAAACACCGCAGGGCTCAAAGTATCTTATATTTGAATAAGTCTAAAGACAAAGGCGGTTGGGGTCTTTAAATAACCCAGCACAGCTGGGTCAATGTAACCCAGCATGTGTATTATTATAAAGTGACCCAAAGCTGGGCTATGGATGTGACTCAAATTGAATAGTTTTTAAACCAAAATGCATATACACACCTTCAAAGATCAGGCTTTGCACATTGATCAAAGCATGTACCACACACACACACACACACACACACATACACACACACACACACATGGTAACTGAATCAGCATTATGAGGATGATATTACTTTTCCAGCTGCCTGTGGGTGGCTCTAGGCCTCGGCAAGCAATTGGAATACATGTATTATTGATTATTGGTGAATGAATATTGATGGGCACCTCATTGTCTGTGTAATGCTGGTGAAACCCCATGAGGATCGTTTTGTGTCAAGTGCTTTAAAAGTCAATCGTGGTTCTTGGTCAAAAGTGCAGTTTTGTACAGGAACTGGATTCATTTTGGGTGAGGAAACTGGCCGCAGTGGTTCAGCATAAAGCAAATACATCATGAATGTCACGAATGGCTCATGAATGACAATGATGCTGAGTGACATTGATAGTGTCACAAGAATGCTTTATATGATAAGAACAGGTCTTACAGAAGTCAATCAGTTACCAATGGCAGGTAAGATTACATTTATATGCACGTTAATGCTCTGAAATAGACAAATTGCAGTAGAAATATAGGCCTGTAATGGTCTTGAAACCACATGAAAAAAGCATGAAAATCTGCTAGAGCTAAACAGATCCCTGTCATAGCAGGCTGAATGACTAAGTGAACAAATCTGTCTATTATTACTTGTTTTCAGAAGCTAGGGTCATACCAAATTCATGGGAAATTATCCATTGTTTCACAGACCTAGTTTCCTAAATATAAGAAAAGTGCTCTACTTCACTGCAGCTTTAAAATAAAGCTTTAAATCTTTAAAACTATACAGACTACAGACTGCAGTCTTGAACCCTCAAACATCTTTCTCACAGTTTTAATCATATAGAGCCTTTCTTCATCCAATTGAACTTCACATCAAATAATACAGCCTTACAGTGTGAGGGATAATCTCCCCAGTCCACAGTCTAGAGTCACTTGAATTGCCCAGGAAAGAGTCATTATCTGTGGGTGAAGATCCATGGAAGGAAGACTACTAGCAGCATGTTTCACTGAGGCACAGCTCACTCACTGTGAGAAAAAAAGTTTATTAGTTTGGCTTTGGTGTCATAGGTTCATTACTCTTGGGCTCCCAGTCATTTCACCTTGCAAGGCTGTGTGAACCCAAAATGTTACATCTACATGCTATTTTCAGAGCCTGCATTAAAGTACAAACCACTTCGAATTTTCTAGAATTTGGCAAATGGTCTTCTTGAGAACTTTCTTTAACATAAAACAACAACAACAACAACAACAAAAAATAAAATAGATTTAGACCAATTACAGAGAAAGTAAACTATGACAGCAATACATGATCTACTGGCTTTATGAAATGCATAGGAAAATAATATATATCTATATATTTCATGGTGAATAACTAATACTAATGAAGGTATGGAGATGAAATTTGGATTAAATATACCTCAGTCTGTGTGAAAAAGATGGAAATGTATTACTACATTGCAGGTCTGATGATTAATATCTGTGACTGTTGGAGTGGAGGCCGGCACCTGTCCAGCCATCTTCTTCAGTCACCACTACAGTGAGGCATTAAAGTCCTCAGATATCTTCATGGACAGCACAGGAAGTTGGTTGTTTCACCCTGAGAACAATACAGGAGGAAGTGTTCAAGAAGATGCAGCAAAAACAGAAAGCTGCCAAAAAAGCAGGTCTTCATGCAGAACACATTACCACCTAATCAGGAGAAATGAACTGAATGCCTGGCATTTTCAGTAAATGTTGTAACATCAGTCTTTTTCACCCAGACTGAGGTTTATGTAATTCAAACTTCAGATGTTGCTCTTGATGTTCATCAGCAATTAATGAATTTGGTCAAATTCAACAGCAGCACACTCGACTTAACATAATGATAGTTTAAACAATAACCAGCTGATGAATATCAACATATTGAATACTTTGTTGTTAGTGGTATTTATAATATTAATGGTGTTTTTTTTTTACATATATACACTTAGTGTGCAAATACACAGATAACAGATATATAACTATAACTATAACTATAACTATAACTATAACTATAACTATAACTATAACTATAACTGTGGTGGTACAGCACATTGGGCAGCATTAATGAAGCCTTTCTCGTTAGCTCTGGAGTGCTTTGCCAGTCCAGTAAAGAGCCAGCTGGACTAATGACTCGGCTAAAAGCAGCATATTGACGTTAGCACAATGCTGCACTACAGTATATTTACGCCAGCGCTGTCCTACACTGTAGTGGCCAGCAGAAGAACAGCTGATATACAGGAGCCTTTACTGGCCCCCGTATCAGCACCGCCTCCCTTCCTCACTTTGTCACTCACTCCGGAGGATGGCCAGCTTGTTTGGCTAAGCCACACACGTACGCACACGTCCTAGTAA
Source organism: Crenuchus spilurus (assembly GCA_036984385.1). Lineage (NCBI taxonomy): Eukaryota > Metazoa > Chordata > Actinopteri > Characiformes > Crenuchidae > Crenuchus > Crenuchus spilurus. Next base: position 3,258 of record BRDA01066148.1, on the reverse strand, counting down.
TCAATATTTCTCTTTCCTTCACTCCCTCCATATTTCATTCCTGTGCTCCCCCCCCCCATTTCCTCTTCTCCTTCTGCTCCTCCTCCTCTGCCCTCTTCTTAGTCATTAGTACTATATTTACCTCTTACCAACAAATGGCATTTCAATTCATCTCTCTCTCTCTCTAGTGGTCTCAGCTAACTCCCCCTTCCCTCCACCTCCACTTTGATTCCTCTTTGCTCCCTAGCTTTGCCCTAATTCATCCCTTCTTTCCTCCAAAGGACTCATCAGGGTCAAGCCACCAGCAGTGAGAGAGAGAGAGAGAGAGAGAGAGAGAGAGAGAGTTGGAGAGAGAGAGAGAGAGAGAGAGAGAGAGACCAAACAAGAGCATGAGCAGAGATAGAATAGAGAGCAAGGGAATATTGTTTCAGCCAGAGCTGCGATTGTATTAGCACCCCGAGTCATGAGAAACAGTTAGCAGGAGAGAAGGAGTGTGAAAACGGAGGCAGAAAACGAAGGGAGGGGGGGTTGTTGCGCCACGGAGAGTAAATTGAAAATGATTTGTTAGATTGTGTGTGTGCCAGCGTCTGTGTTTCTGTCTCATTTCTCTCTGAAAAACCTCTGTACTGGGGTATATGTATGCATATACACCAGTTGTGGATTATCACTGAAAACATAGTTTAAATTTAGGGATGCACAGAAATGAGGATTTTTGGCTGAAACCGAAGAAAATGAAACATTTGGCTGAAGGCTGAACACAGTTCTTCCTTTATATAAATCATTATAAAATGAGTAACTAAACTATTTCCCAAAATAAGTCTTGTACTTAGTCAGGAATGAAGGTCTGTATTTTAATAAGTTGGTTTGACATTGTTAGGTTTAATAACATGAGTTTAATTGATTATTCTTTTATGTTTATATACATATAAAACAAGACAATAATGAATATGTATGAAGATACATGCATGTCACATTACTAATAATATTTAATTAAAAAACATTAAACAAAATGATGAAAATGTCTAAAATGAATGATGTAAGACACATGGATGTGTTGTGTGTTTAATGTGAGTGTCATTGGCTACAGAATCACATTCACATTTCTTCTAGTAATTGTAAGACACTTTAACACTGCAGCTGCCAGAGCACAAACACAAATCTAAGCGGCTGTATTCTGTGTTCATCATAACAAGTGTACTTGTAGTTTAGTAAAGGTTGTGGTTATAATTTGTTGTCTTCTTCCATTTCACCACCAAACTGTAACTGTGCAGTGTTTTGTTATTCTGAATATTCAAAAAGGTAACAGTGTCATTCAAAACATCATTGTTCAATATAAATGATTTATCTTTTATAAACTATACAGTCTTTTCACTTATTCAATCGAACACCAAAAAAGTGATTTTTGCCATTTTTGGCCAAATAATTTCAATTGACAAATATTTGGTGCATCCCTACTTAATATAACAATATGTGCTTATTATAGTTGCAAAACAATGTGCCTCCCACACACATGTATGGGTCACAGTGGTATGTTTCACCCACAAACATCCACTCAAGTGTGGAGCTATTGACTGTTTTTGTGTTCTTATGTCCTCATGTTCTTGCTTGACATTCTCTTGCACTGTCCAACTTATATTCTAATGTACAAGAACACAAACACGAAGAACAGTTAAAGTACCCAGATATTGTTCTTGCTCCACCCCACATACGTATAAAGGATTATCAGCAGTTCCTGACTTGCATGTAATGACCTGAAAATCCCACCATTAACCATGGCATCATCACTATCCAGAGGTGGACTGACAGGCTGTACATTCTGGAAATGTCACCCACTCAACATCTGGCATGGGCCTAACACCATCTGCTTTCTTGAACAATAATAAAGGATTGACAGTGGGCCAGCCTAAACAAGCAAAAGTCCAAAAGTGTGTCTGAAATGGTCCACTTGTTTACTCATCAACGGTATGTTGATGAATGAGTGTTCTACATAGAACTCTGTACAGGGTTACAGTGAGGCAGACAAGAGAAAGTATTCCGATGACACTTAAACTGGAAACAAATTGGTTTGCCCTTTCACCACACAGTCAATCTGGAACATCAACAATGGAGGCAACAAAATATATCTCCAACACACTTTTGGTGTATTTTCCACGTTCTAATAGTTTCTTATGACTAGATCTATAATCTAATATTTGATTCTGTAGTTACTTCCATGTCATAATACAATTATTGAGTGAAACTGCAATAATTAATTGAATAATTATTATAATTATTATATAATAATATATTACATAAATATATACACAAAATGTGCTTGAGTGTACAGTATTTGTCCGCCATCTTTGTTGAAATTGTGATGCATTGTGGTATATCCTGTAAATCAGGCGTGTCCAAAGTCCAGCCCGCGGGCCATTTGCGACCCGGTATCATTTTTGGAACAGCCCGCGAGGTATTTTAGAAATAAAATGAAAGTTGTTCTGATAGTAATCAAGTTGTAATAAAAAACGAGATTCCTAGTTTGAACACTGGGTGTCGCTGTCACATAAAATAAATTTAAAACGCTCTACGTCTCTCCGCCCACCCCCCAACACAAAACGTTAATGACGTTACACCTACGTTTCTGTTCCCGAGCTTCTGTGTAGACGTCGTGGCTCCAGTGAAATGAAACAGACAGAATACAGAAGATCTCAGGCAGGTTGGGAAAATGTATATGTCTTCACTGAGTTCAGAGGGAAGTGTGTGCGTTTAATTCGTCAGGAAACAGTTGCTGTAATGAAGGAGTATAATAAGAGACATTATGAAATGAAACATCACTCTTTCAGGTCAGACACTGGTGTTGAATGAGAACAGAAGGTGAAACAAATAGTAGCAGTCTTTCAACTCAACAAAACCAGTTTTGTGTGCTAACCTAGTGCAAGAAAAAGCTACCAGGGCTATGAGCTGACAACTCATAATCCAGTTTATGCAGTTGTGATTACATTTCAGAGCTGGTGGAGTAAAAGTACTTTAAAAATGTACCATGACCACCAAAATCTCTTATAGTACTGTTATAGGGCTACAAATTTTGGGACACTAAACAAATTGTAAATAAAAACTGAATGCAATGATGTGGAGATGTCAAATGTCAATATTTTATTCGTAATAGAACATAGATGACAGATCAAAAGTTTAATCTGAGTAAATTTAACATTTTAAAGGAGAAAAATGTTGATTCAAAATTTCACAGTGTCAACAAATCCCAAAAAAGTTGGGACAAGTAGCAATAAGTGGCTGGAAAAA
>BRDA01066146.1:0-17951 GCA_036984385.1 Crenuchus spilurus | reverse complement strand
GATGGGCGAGGGGTGTGGCTGAAGGAATAATTATTTGATAGTGCCGCCAGTGTAGCAGTATTTTCTGGTTTGATCCAAGTTTCTGTCAGAGCCAGGAGTTGCAGAGATAAATGATTTGCATAGGAGGCGATGAAGTCAGCCTTGTTCACAGCTGACTGGCAGTTCCATAAACCCACGGAAAGAGTAGTAAACGTGGGAGAGGTCTGCGTTTCTGGCCTGAGGTTAGCATGGTTTTGGTACCGGTACAGAGTTCTGCGCTTTCTGTAGGACCTAGCGATAACGGGGATAGCCATGATGTTGTGATTGCAGCAGAATGTGTTCTGGCATTATCTTGTTGAAAAATGCAGGGTCTTCCCTGAAAGAGATGATGTCTAGCTGCCCATGCCACAAGCACTCATGCAACCCCATACCATCAGTGATGCAGGCTTCTGAACGGAGTGCTGATAACTTGGGTTATCCTTGTCTTCTGTGGTCCGGATGACATGGCGTCCCAATGTCCCATAAAGAACTTCAAATCGTGACTCATCTGACCACAGAACAGTCTTCCATTTTGCCACACATTTTAAAAGACCCCTGGCCCAGTGCAAACGTCTGAGCTTGTGGAGCTTGCTTAGAAATGGCTTCCTCTTTGCACTGTAGAGCTTCAGCTGTCATACGGCGGAAGTATTCCTGAGCCCATTCTGTTATTTCCTTGACAGTGGCATTCCTGCTTGAGGTACAGTGACGTTTAAGGGCCCGGAGATCACGAGCATCCAGTAGAGTTTTACAGCCTTGACCCTTACGCACAGCAATTGTTCCAGATTCTCTGAATCCTTTGATGATGTTATGCACGGTTGATGATGATAACCTAAAAGTCTTTGCTATTTTACGCTGGGTAACACCATTCTGGTATTGCTGCACTATCTTTCTGCGCAACAATGGTGGAATTGGTGATCCTCTTACCATCTCGGCTTCAGAGAGACACTAACACTCTAAGAAGCTCTTTTTATACCCAATCATGTTGTCAATTGACCTAATTAGTGTTAATTGGTCTTCCAGCTGTTCGTTATATGCTCAATTTCTTTTTTCCAGCCACTTATTGCTACTTGTCCCAACTTTTTTGGGATTTGTTGACACTGTGAAATTTTGAATCAACATATTTCTCCTTTAAAATGTTACATTTACTCAGATTAAACTTTTGATCTGTCATCTATGTTCTATTACAAATAAAATATTGACATTTGCCATCTCCACATCATTGCATTCAGTTTTTATTCACAATTTGTTTAGTGTCCCAACTTTTTTGGAATCCGGTTTGTAAATTAGCATTGTTGTTGTTGACATGTGAAAGAAAATGTTTCATCATATGACTGTCAATGTTAAAATGGCATTTGTCCACAAGCAGGACCCATAGTGCCAGACTGACTGAGTCCAGTTATGTCTTTACTGTAACTTCTTCAGACTGAAAGATGGACAGCACTGAAACTGGTCCTCTACAAAGCATCTCTGCTGATTGCCTGGTCAATACCCTCTCAAAGTTCCCTGTGACTCCTTCACTGAGATCACTTCACAGGCTCCCTGTGGCAAAAAGAATCAAATACTAAATTCTTGCCTTTGCTTTCCAAGCCTCAAAGAATCCAGCCTGGCACTACCTCAGACCCAGTTAAGAACTGTACCCAGCTTAGCTTCAGGACGCACAGCATGTCCTTCCTTAAGGTCAGAACATGTTCTTGAGGCAAAATTCTCACTTCTTTAGTTTCCGTGCTTTTCAAAAGTGGAATGAGGTTCCCTCTCAAGTCCAGTCTGCCCCTCTGACCTCCTACTATCTGTTAAGTTCTGTCATTGATGTAATTTGGGGGGACAGGAAAGACCTGTCCCCTGCACTTTTTCAAAAGGCAGTTTCGGGCCCCTTCAGTTTTTACCATCCAAGAACAATTTTTTACTAAATTTAATGGAGACTGGTCAAGCACTAGGACCAAGTGGAAAATGGCTGCTCAAGCTGAAGCCTGTTTCTGTTTAGACCGCCCACAAGGTCATTGATTGGCTCTGCTGTTTCTTGCTAATGTGTGACTGGCCATTCCTGCTGTCACTCCATCTGGTTGTAAACAGTGTCTAAAGCCTCCCATACACCTAACGACTTTGAAAAGATTCTGAAAAGATTTTTAACAGACTAAAGTCTGACTTTTTAATCGCAGTCTAGTCACAGGCTTAAGATTTTGGAAAGACTGTGGATCTTGTAGGGTCACTAATTTAAAGACTGCCACTAGATTCTTTTGAGATTATTTCCCATCTGCTTTCATTTACATAGAATGAATGCAATAAAGAGCAGAATTATTGCAAAATGTGTATTTATTAAAGCTTTCTTTGTATCAAAAATAACTCAAGGCACAATAAGACAATGTAGTGCAAAATCTAAATATAGTAACATGCATTACAGATACAGTGCTATAAGAGCTTAAAATACTGTCAACATATCATTCACATCCATGCATTCCTGGTCCTGTGTGTCTGCATGCTCCTCATTTTCTTCAAGCTGTTGGGGAAAACAATAACTTTTAAGATTAAAATTATCGTTAAATAGCCCAATTCAGTAGTGTTCAGTTAGCTAGTTAGCTTTATTATAGCAAACACACCTGGGATTTCGAAGGCTTCACCAATTTGTCCACTTTTTTCCTTTTCGTCTCCGTTGTGTAGTAAATGGTAAAACACTCTTGCTCGCTCCATTAGGTTCTTTTTTTCTATAGTCCAGGAGAACCGTAGTTTCCGAGCTCTACCCACCAGACATTTGTGTATATACTATTTGCCTTTGTGGCTTTCCGTAGCTCTCCTATTGGTTCCCAACCATATTTGCTCGGGTCAACCAGGGGTCAACTCTTACAACTTGCGATAATATTAAACATGTTTGATTTTATCGGAACGTCTCGACGCAAAAAAGACTGACTAAAACTTTCAGTCCTGACCACCTTACACTTAACGATCGAGATGACGCGACTGCAACTTGACTCTAGCAAGACTCTCGTGATTTTAGCCTGACTTTGAAAATTTGTCTGCGACTGTAAAATTGCATGAAAGTCGTTAGGTGTAAGGTAGGCTTTAGTTGACCAGGAGCTTGTGTCTGTTCACCTGCCACTGTAAGTCATTAACATGTTGGGCGTTTGAATCTGTGTTTGGAAGCTTTGAATGAGTTGATTATTTTGAAATAGTTGATAGTTAACCCTTCTGTGGTCTTTGGGTCAAATTGATCTGTGTTAACTGCTTATTTTTACTCAAAAATGAGGTATAATTTTATGTAAATGAGGTCTGTTGACCATACATTCCAAAAATAAGTGTAAAATTGGTGATAACGAGTTGGAGTGAAGTTGACTAACAAGGTGAAACACAGAATTGGGTGATAATTTTGTGCTACATGCTTTACAACCAGTCAAACCACAAAGGGAACAGTGAACCTAACAGTAGCAATAGTAAACTGAAAAAGTTTGAGTTTTATTACATGTTCAGTGTAATAATGTATTAATATTTCATTAATAATTAATATTAATTGTATTATTTTATTATAATAGTGCTGCATGCTCGTTGCTTCTCATCAACAAGAAGCAATGAGAAACAAAGCTAGAATGAACAACAAATGCATGGGTGAGTGATGAATGCATGGGTGGATGCTTTGTTTTCATGAAATTAGTGGCATGTCACGTGGGAATGCTGATGATAACAGGGTGGATGAATGATAACTGGGGCAATGATAACCATGGTTCCACAAGTCTCTAAGATGTCTACATCTTTTGGTTTTAAAATTGGTCTTGAAATCAGTACTTTTGTTTTGTAACAAGACCAAACAGTTTCATATACTGTATGTACTGTTGGCTATATTTCCCAAATAAAGGAGGAACACTGACCTTAAGATCAGGGCTCAGTCAGTTCATATCATTCTGTTAAAGGCATAAGCTGATGCCAGATCAGGACTTTGGGTCACTGGATGCACTCCCATAACATCGTCCCCAAGATGTAGGCAAGCTTATTACATAGAAAGGTAAGTCAGCTGGTGGAGGTCTTCTCATGGTCCACTGATGATGTCTCATAGACATATTGCAGATGAGCAAACATGCTATTAAATACACATTCCAGACACAATGGAATGCATCTCACAGATGTCTCAGAGACATATCTGTGGAGGTAAGTGAGACAGTGGGGATGCAATGACCATGCCTGACTGCCTTCACATTACATCACATATTCAGCCTTCATCCCCTGTTTATATCTGCCAGATTCTGACCTGTCAGTTCTTCTACATCCTCCACTTTGACAGGATGCCGTGGAGACTGATGCATTCAGCAATGGACAAAATGTAAAAAAGCTACATTTAGCTTGATATTATTTGCTTTTATTGTGCCCTGAATTCAGAAAGCAGTTGGTACAATCTTAAGCCACAAGGCCTCAGATAAATATATTGAAATGGAAAAAAGAAAGACTTTACACTGAAAAAGACTGATGTTTTATCAAGAATAGAGAATTTATGCGAAATCCATTTCCCCCCCATGTTCAATTTTCAAGGTTCCCCATTGGGAAATAAACATTCAGCTGCCAGTCACATTGTCAGCTGAAAGCACAATAAAGATAACAAAACAAAAGTTTGAGAGTCACATATACCGTCTGGGTTCCATGTTACACTGTACTGTATAAATGGTGCCAATTCAGAAAAACATCTCTGGTCATAAAAGAGGTGTTACCCTGATATCCTGGATAAATTTCCCACTCATAATCATCTCCATCTTCAAAAACTGGCTAGTTTATCCTCACCTAATAGCTAATATGTGGTGAAATGTCTGGTAGACTGGCTGCCATCACATCACCCAGGTAGATGCTGACCATTGGTGTTGATTGAAATTACTCTGTAGTGCCAGCTGATAGGGTCCAAACCTAAGCAACATCCAGCATATAAGTCTTGCTCCCATACCATGAAAACTAACTGCCCAGAAGAGGGCCAGATACAGTTGCCATAAACCATATGGTTTTTTTAATCCAATATATGCATTTTTGGTAAATAAAATATAAATTTTATATTTATCTAAAATTATATAAACACAATAACAACAGGGACGTCTCTACAATTGGGGCAGGTGGGGCACAGTCCCACCAAATGTCGCTGTGTAGCAGTGTGTGACATAATCAACTATTTTGTTTAAAATATTCCTGTACATATTGCATAAGGTCAGTACTTTCAGCAGTCTTCATTTAGTTAGTGATTATGGGGCCGGCCCATCAGCATCCATTTAAGCAAGTGAGCAGTAGAAAACACTGTGCAAATGTGCAACATGCTTTCAATAATGAGCTGGAGGGCACGCTTATGCTGGCCAATAAAATATGAAAGATTTGCATATGCGATCTTATGTGAATATTGTTTATAGTATCAGCATTGCTATGCAGCTTGCCACTGAAAAACATCAGTCATCTGTTAACTGCTGGTAGCGAGGCAATATAATGAATCACGTTGACAATTTAATCAAAGTTAAGAGTTAGATAACACACAGATAGTCATCTTACCTCAGTAAGGTGTATTTACTTTATTCTTGATTGAAATGTATTGTATTTAAGTTTCTTTGGTCACATTAACTAAAGTAAAAGCAAAGGAATACCACCGGTAAGTTTCTCCCGATAGGGGATGTGTCTCATGGTGGGGGTACCAAATTCAGCACAACACTGAATTATGCTTTTTGGAATTTCATTGGTGAGGTGCATTTGTGGTTGAATTGTGTGTTTGTGTGAAGATTAATTGATGAGATGCACTACCCTCTATTATGTTAATATTTATTTTAAAAATAGATTTTTAATTGTGCTTAATAATAATAATAATAATAATAATAATAATTTATTTGTACGTTTTACCTAGAATATCTGTCCTTAATGTCAAAGTGCTTTGAGTGTCCAGGAAAGCAATATAGAAATGTAACTAACTGTAGAATAGTAACTGTAGAACAGTAAGTGTAACTATGGAATGTAACTGTTTGCCACAAAATAGCAGGAAAATCAGATAATATTAGTGTTGTAATGGTGGGGTGTGGGTGAAGAGAGGCGAAGGCAGATATGGAACAGACTTAACAAATGTTTATTATAAACAGAAAAGGATAAACAAAAGACAGCACGAGGGCCAAAACTTACACTAACAGAAACAATAACTATGAGTAGAAAACAAAGATGAACATTGTAAGAGAATCTGAGAACATACCTTAACATGAAACACTAACCGGCAACTAGAGAGTACTACACGATGACAAAAAGACCTTTGAACATCCAGACAGAGTACATGGCACACTTGACATCGAACAGCAAACAACAAACAATGACCGACAACCAGAACACTGACAAACAGGGTATTTAACTACTGGGACTAATTGGTTGAAACAAGACACCTGTACACAATGAACATACTGATCACATGACACAACAGGAAATACCTAAAAAGAACATGTAACACACGACTAAGCCACAAGAGGGAGACAAACACAGAACAGGAAAGGGCTTGGACAGGGTAGACATGACAATTAGCTATTAATATTCCAAATCATTCTTCTTTCAGCACATATTATGGCTCAATCATTGAAACAATATATTTCACATTTTCACACTTCCATTTGATATAAATAATAAATATATTAAATAAAAAATAAATATATCTGCATATATTTTCATCTTAAACAATGCAAACAAGGACTAACTGGGCACATTTCTGCAACAGACCAGACCTTACAAAATCTTCAAGGCCTGAAAAAGAAACCTTGATTATGTGTAATCATGCTCTTAAAGAGAAAAATTGTAGTTTATTCTAATGAAACAGTTTACAATTGGAATTAATTTGCAAACTGTTTACCACAGTCATTACAATTACTAGGTTTTGTACTACAATATCATGTTCATACATTAGAATCATAGTTTAGTTCATAGAATTGGCTAGCATTTTATGCTAATGTACTAGCTAACAGCAGCACTGAATACTAGCCATCAAATTGTACGATTAGCTATTAGTTTAGTATGCTAGTTAGCAATTCAAAGGGTTGACTACAAGTTTGTACTGCTACACTAGCTAGTAGCTCATAGGACTGGTATAGAATTTATGCTGCTTTACTCCTGCTAATACGTATACTGACTAAAACTCAGTCATATCACAATATTATAAAAACCCTTAGATTAGATGAGACTAGCTAGCTCATTATAGAGGTTAACTGGTCCACTGTAAAGTATTGATTGCATCAAATCCTTTGCCCATTATGATTGTTGCGCACTCGGCTACAACTGACTGTTGTGCTCACATATTTATACATGCAGCAAACCCAGTTACATGGCATCTGTGACATCTCAGGCAGCCCAGCTGGTACAATGATGTTGTGACAATGTTCTGATAATGTTGTCTACATTCTTGCAGCATTGATAAAACACTGGGAATAGGTTTTGTGCCTGCTGGGAAAGTTCATTCCAAACCAGTCATAATGTTCTGATTGTATTTTTACTTAATGAGTGATTCCATGGAATAATGAGTAAGTCTGCTCTATCCTCTTCTTTGCTGGTGGTTATTTTGTCTGTGGGATGATGGAGGTGGGATGAATGTGTTTCAAGAGCTCAGCACAGAGATCGGTTCATTCTCATTTCTCTCTGTGCCAATGAGAGAAGAGCCTGATAAATAATGATAACGCTAACGGTAATGAGAACCAACATCTCTGGCTAATGAGAGCCCTAACTTGGGCCTTGATCACTCCCAAGACAAAGTGGGAATCTGGGCCACAGTTTTAATAGCATTTTTAGAGAAAAGCTTTGTTTTTCGGCTCTTTGGTAATAGATACACCACAAGACAAATGATTTGTTTTCACAATTGCTAGCAAATAGTAAGCCTATGCTAAGGGAGACTTATGGTAATGCTAAATCCCAAGTGGATCACTGCATGCAGAAGCCATTATTTCATACTATTGTTGTGCTGTATAGGGAGTAGCGAGCCAATTAAAATACAACTTTAAAAAAAAAAATCAGCCTGTAAATAATTAGAAAATTTTAACGTCTTTGACAAGATGTGCTTTCCTAAATATCTCAGGTTGTAAAAGGTTTACTGTTATGTTTCGGCTCCATCAAAGACCTTCAGAACATGACAGCATTCTGGTATTCAAGAGCAATGAATTGTGCCTTAGCCTGGATGCAATTGTTAGCCTTATTAACTCTCTGTGCAGCTGTGATTTCAGAAACAGCACATTCTTCCGTCACGGGAGTTTGTTACTGTGGGAGAGACAGATATGCAGGCTTTAGGAATGCATTAAACCCAATGGGATGTTTAGTTATGCTCATACCAGAGAAGGGAATGAAAAATCTAGGGAAACCCTTATCTGTCAATCTATGCATAGTAGTAACAGCACAATAAGATGCAAGAACAATGAGAAATAATTCCCCTTATATGTGAGATAACTGTGGTACTGAATAATGATTGTAACTTTCTAATTATTCATGATGTGCCCACAAATGCTTGGAAATATCTTGGAAAATGTAATCAAAAATCCCATTCAACCCCAATAATTTTTATAAGAAACAATAAATAACATTCCAGCTCAATTACTACTTGATTACTGAGTAAAAAACATCTGATCTGTCCTCCTGCTTTCCACATAATAAATATGATTTGATTAAAATGATTTATCATTTTAATTGACTGAGATTTTTCTATCCTTTAGATGCCATGAATTAAGCCATCCATTATCTTCCGCTTAATCCTGATCAGAGTCCTTACCTGTAGAGCCTGGAGGAAACCCACGCAGACCTAGTGAATACATGGAAAGAAAGCATTTGTAGGTAGAAAACTTATTGGCGAGTTGCATGTTCGACATCGATCAGCCATGTTGTTTCGGTACCAGTACAACACACACACTAGCACACCACCATGTCAGTATCACTACAGTGCTGAAAATGATCTATCACCCAAGTAATAATGCTCTATGGTGGCCCTGACCATTAAAGAACAGCATGAAATAAATGGTCTACAGTCTGTACTTGAAGAATTAGTCACCTAAATTGTCTAATTATGAATGAATGTAACTGCAAAGAAGTGTAATGCTATGGCTCTATATGTATCATAGTTCTGATTAGTGTATGTATGAATCCAGAACTCAACAATCCAAAAGCACTTCTACTTTCCAGTGATAGTGTGCTGGAGAAATTTTTCCAGGAGTAATGCCTGCTTGACCTGAGGATTACCCCCTGAACCCTTAAAATTGCTCAGCGATGCCTGAAATCTATTGAACACATTTGTCACTGTTTTCTGACTAGTGGATGGCAGTATAATGGTGATAATGGCAGGTTTTTGGTTAAGGATGGCACTATTTTAAATTCAGTGTTGGACATCAGGGAACAAAGCTTGTCCCTGAGCCACAGTACTTAATTGTGACCTCTGAAAGAATAATTGAGACAGTAATTGAAATCCCAGACAAAGTCACCTGTAATTATTGAGGACATACCAAGGGGTGTATTCAGATTCAGCCACCGTTCTGTTAGATTAAAAAGGTCTTTTGTGATTTAAATTCATTAATTGTCAAACACCCCTAACTTAATATTCTGTAGATGTATAACACAAGATGTCAAAATAGTGTTGATCAGTGTTGGGGGGTAATATGGCACATATTGATGTGTTATAGTAATTTTTGCTATAATTAAATAATGCAAAGCATTACAGTTCATGTGTGCTGATTATGATTATGAATAAGTAGGACAGTGCAAGGACTAAAAATACTGCCATGCCACCAATTCAGGAGTTTTCAGTTGTTTCTAGGTGCTCACTGACATGTTTTTCTTGTTTTAATACTGCAGTCTAGCTATGCAACTATCCATCTATTCGTTATCTTAACTGCTTAATCCTCTTTATAGTGAGTCCCCCTCCACCTTCATTGGGCACTGAGCAGGGCATTCCATTATTTTAGCCAAACCCAGGACAGGGCACCAGTCCATTGCTGGGCATACACTCAGTCACTCTCACCTGAAAAATGTAGAGTGCCCATGTTCACCTAACCTTCATGTTGTTGTACTGTGGGAAGAAATTAACACACACAGAGGGAGAGCATGGAAACTCCACCAAGATGGGGACTCAAACCCAAGAGCCCAGTGCTGAGAGGTGAACATGCCAATGACCAAGCCAACGTGCCATGCAAGTGTATGTAAATCTTAAGTGTCAAAGATGGCCAATCAAAGTGAAAAATAGGGAGATGTAGGTGATGAGGTGATGAGAAGTAGGTGATGAGGATGGAATGTAGGCGTGTCGTGAAAAATTACTTAACGTGCTCACTAGTTTTTCTAGTCTCCAAACGGCTAGGAAAAAATAGAATTTTTTTTGTGATGAACATATGTGTAACAGAAACAAAAATGGCTCATTTCAATAGACAAAGATGGTCATTTTTGGAAGATAAAATAGGAAATGCACATAATTACATTCAGAAAGTCAAACGTTTTTACCATAAATAAATAAAATACATAAAAATGAAGAGGAAATATTAAAGATTACAATTCAAGACTGGCATTACCTTTGACATCAGTGGTGTTTGACTATTGTCCTGGACAGCAGACACCTGAGAGAAACAGACAGCTGCCCAGAAAGGCAGTTTGACATTCACACTTCAAGGTGAAGGGCAGTGTTAGAGTGAGGCCTGCTGTCAGCGAGGTTGATGAAAGCGCTACGACTGCCTTTTAACTGGCAGACGCGTTTTATGTGGAGGGATGACGGAGAGTTTCATGTTCTCCAGCCTGCACAGCCAGCATCGTGGTCATCTGCCTACTTGCACGTTCCATTCCAGTCAGCTGGAACAAAACGCAGGCCTCTGTTTGTAATGATGGCTGTGTGCATGTCAAAATCTGTACTGCGTAAGCTGAAGAATGACTCATTCCTAAAATAGGAGTGTTGATCAACAATTATGTTTCATTTGTAGCCAGACAACCACAGGATGAAAATGAACAGGGCTTTATCCATCAGGCATTATACTGACTTATTTTCCCAATTACCCTAAATGGAATAATTTCCCTTTAGAGTTATATACAATATACTGGTAATGTATATATCATTTACAGACAATATACAATATATAGTAAAGATTATACCTGAAATGTAAGCCAAGCGAAGGTTCTGCCAATCACAGTGTCACCTGACATCTCAGCCAATCACCAAACATCACCTTTCTATAAAAACAAGTCAACTCACCTATGCCACCTGGTCGTTTTAGTATACAGAGCTCTTTATTGCCTGCTGGAACAGAGAAGTGAAAACAGTTATGACCAGACCTTTGCCCGTTTACTAGTCCTTGAGGAGTACAAGTCCTGAATGGAGGGCAGGGGAGTGCCAATGATTTTTTCAGCTGTTTTTACTGTGTGCTGTAGTCTATTCCTGCAATATTTTGTGGATCATGCAAACCAGACCGTGATGGATGTTCACAGAATATATTCTAGAACTGCAGTGTAGAGTTGGCTCAACAGCTCCTGAGGCAGACCCAGCTTCCTTGTTTGCAGTAGAAAGTATATCCTCTGCTGGGCATTTTGAGGACGGAGTTGACGTTGGATTCCCACTTCAGGTCTTGGAAAATGGTAGTTCTAGGCACAGGGTTGGTGAAGATTGTGGGGGGCAGCAGACTGTGCTATAGAGTGTCCATGGCATCTTCACAATCTTGAGCATGCTCAACTCCAAGTTGTACTGAATGCACAGAGCACCAGCCATTCTACATCCTGTCAAAGTACAGACTTGTTGGCACCATGGATGAGTCAGATGACTAGTATAAAGCTCATAGTAAGTCAAAATGGGTCCTAAAATACATTGACTACTCAATGAGACTTTAATTAAGTTCTGGATGTGGTTTGAGCACATCTGGTCTTTTAAGGTGACTATTGACTTCTAATGTTTTTAGCTAGTGTTAAACTCAAGCTAAATTTTGCTGATCATCTATATCTCGGTTTTAACAGAAAACAACAATTTTTGAGAGATTATTAACCCTTTTTCCAAACGGCATCATTGTAATTCTATCATGGTGTATGTGCAAGGGAAATATCTCTTTTTGTAGCTTTACTATACTCACTTAATATTAGATTTTAAGTCCTGTGAAGCATTTCTAATTCCAACTTAATTACCACCAAAGACCTTTAATTAATAAAGCCATCAGTAAATAATTGATACAAGTATCTAGCCATAATAAAGAGCTAACTGTATTTGCTGAATACTGTATTTAACATATTTGTCAAAGCATTCAACTGTTAATACAGATTGCAAATTTCCATATTTTCATGAACCAAGTATCTAAATATTATAAATGTCATGTATTGGATTTTATAAGAAAATTGCTGTATTTCATGGCAATTAAAAAGTTACATAAAATTTGTAGAATTGATGTCAGACGATATACAGAATTAATAATTTGAAGTCGACTACTACTTAAAGTCAAACTGTACACTGTTTTTAAAAATGAGGTCATTACATATTCATTAAACAACTATGCAAATTTGTGCAATTTTGCAGTCTAGAGCACCATATTAAGTCTAACACTCAATGTGAGATTTAGAGACATGTGAAGCATTTCTAATTGCTCATATATACACACAGCAATTTCATAATTATTCACAATTTCTCTCTAAATAGACTTAATTAATATTGCAATCATCAAATAGCTGATGCAAACAACTCACCACTAAGTAAACAGCAAACTTCATCACTTAGGCTGTGACAAGTGAATAATGATAAAGAACGTTCCCTAAAGGAGAAATTCCAGTGGTTTAAAAAAAGTGCATTTATATGATTTTTTTTTTTTGTGCAAAAGCAAACAGAGCATCAAGACTGATTATATTACAGCTCAGTGGGACTCATTATATGGCACCTAACATGCTCACATTGTTCATTTTTCATATATTTCAGTTTTTCCCCCTTAGGCCTACTTATACCATTTGTCTTGCTTTATGTATCAAAATGAATTTTTAAAGAGGTTTTCCAACTTTGCTTTAGCTCGTAAAATGAAACTGATTTGTTTACTGTGCCTTTAATATGGATATATTTAAATAACATCTGTTCAGGCTGCCCTGTATTGTGCCTCTTTAAAAAAAAAAAAAAAGCAGTTCCCGATGAAACATACTTCAATGTGAATGGGCGGGGCTAAACTGCTATAGACTGAAAAGGAGCATATAAGTAAATGCTTAGATTATTGTGACATCACTAAAACACTGAATCCAAAATAGACTTTTTACAGCTTTGTTTCCATATATGAACTAGAGGAACTGGGGAATACATTTTTATCATATTTATTTCCAATGTGTTTGCTTCAAGAAAGTGAGGAAACTTCATGTTAAGAAGCCTTTAATACTTTTAAAAGGGATGTTATTTAAGCCATGTGGAGAAATACCAACAACTGCCTGTTTTAAAATAATCATTTAAACATATAAAAACAGGCAACACAAACGCTTTGTGATATTGTTCAACAAGTTATATTGTTCAGCTTGTTCAACCTTAACAACTGAAAAGTAACTTGCTTGTGACATTGATTTATTGGCTATTGAGGCTTTAGCAGGAATGTGCTTTGCAAAGTGGCTGTTACACTCTCCACACGACATGAGTAATGTATTTAAAGGAAACTGTGTAATCTTCCTTGGCACGGTTGAATTCCCAGAATTAATAGACACCTGCCAGCCATTCAAAAGATCATTTCTTAGGTATAAGCTTTACAGTGGCATGCAAAAGTTTGGGCACCCCTCAAACTATATGTTAGTGTAAACTCAGGGGTAGGCAACTCCAGTCCTGGAGTGCCGGTGTCCAGCACAGTTTGGTGATGTCACTGCTCTGACACTACAATTAAACATGCTAATTGCCCGCTGAGTTGAATCAGGTGTGTTTGATCAAGTAGATCACCAAACTGTGCAGGAAACCGGCACTCCAGGACTGGAGTTGCCTACCCCTGGCAAACCGTTAAGCAAGTTGCAGATGAAATGATCTCCAAAATGCAAAAAGTTGAAGATGACACATACCTCTTGTATTTTAAGCAAAAAACTTTTTTTTCATATTTTACATTTTCCAAAATAACAAAAAAGAACAAGGGCAAAAAAATGATGTGAGGGCCATTGTAAAACCTTCAGCTTGCAGCTTTTGAGATAGCCTATTGTGGATTTAGAGGTGTGTTTGGGATCATTATCCTTTTGTAGAAGCCATCCTCTTTCCAACTTCAGCTTTTTTATGGATGGTTTTGTTTGCTCCCAGAATTTTCTGGAGTTTCTTGGAATCAATTCTTTCCTCTACCTGTGAAATGTTCCCCTTGCCATCAGATGCAACACAACCCCAAAGCATGATTGATCCACCCCCATGCTTAATGGTGAGAAGTTTTTTTTTTTCATGAAATGTGGTGCCTTTTTTTTATCCAAACAAACCTTTGCTCATTGTAGTCAAAGAGTTCTATTTTAACCTCATTGGTCCAGAGGACTTGCATTAGGCTTGTTTAGATGTTCTTTTGCAAACTTCTGATGCTAAATTTTGTAATGAGGATGCAGGAGAAGGTTTCTTCTGATGACTCTTCCATGAAGGCCATATTTGTACATGTGTAGCTGAACAGTAGAACAATTCCAGAGTCTGCTCAATCTTTTGTAGTCAAGTGGGGGTTCTGATTTGCCTTTCTACAATTCTACAAGCAATTTTTCAGAATTTTTTTCTTGGTCTTCCAGACCTTCCTTGACCTCTACTGTTCCTGTTAACTGCCATTTCTTAATTATATTTCAAAGTGAAGAAAACGTTTTGCTATCTTCTTCTTGTAGCCTTCTCCTGCTTTGTGGGCTTCAACTATTTTAATTTTCAGAGTGCTAGGCAGGTTGCTTAGAAGAACCCATGGCTGCTGTTTTTATGAAAAGATAGTAGGAGTCTGGGTATTTATCAAGCTTTGACATTTGCATCACCTGGATGTTCTTAATGGTGATTGTGAACAAGCCATAAATCCTAAGAGGCTAATTAAGGTCTGAGACCTCAATCAAAGCTATCTGAGCACTCAAATTTTATGGGGTTCCCATACTTTTACAAGTAGAAGTACAAGGTACTCCTTTTCTTTTTTACTCTAGAATTATACAAAAATAATACACTGATTTTGCTTAAAATGTGGAAAAGTGCGTTTCATCTTTGACTTTATGCCTTTTGGAGATTATTTCATCTTCAACTTGCTTACATGTTCACAGTAACAGTAATGTTGACCAAGAATGCACAAACTTGCATGCCATAGCTTTATTTTTCATTTTGCTACACTGCTCTACCACCATCCCTCCCACTGACCTGGGAGTCATGATAACCTAAATACTGACTAAAAGCACTGATTAATCATAGAGTGGTGCACTGAGGTTTGAACCACAGTTGCATTTGGCTACTGAGAATGCCCCCCAAATGAATTCTGTGCTTGAATGGAAGGCTAGCACACCTTTTTCTGAGCAGTATAGAAGTCGGCTTAGTATCTGGAAGGCCATGAGGCGAGCAGTTAGCATTCTAATGCAGATCACGCCCAGGTGCTTCATGGCTGGCAGCTGGAATAGAGGAGCTTTATTGGCCTTCAGCTTTCCAGAACCAATACGTTATCACGCCATATGAGGGCTAATACAGCATGAAACTGTCTGCTGAAGTGAGAGAAAAAGTATATGTTTGGAAAAAAAAGAACATTGCTAGAACACAATCGACACAAACGTGTCTTTCGGTCGACTTACCTTTGGCAGTAAGTGTGTTGATGTTTTATTAATGTAGACATGGCATGCTCATCTGAGGCATTTCAATTCTATGCATCATTTCTTCCAGTGTGTCGTTCACCATCGCAATGAGATGATCTGCATTTCTCCAAGCCAGGCATTCATCAATAAGCAGTCATCGTCAGGTCTACAGGCTACCTTTCGGGTCCTCTGGGAATATCTGAACGTCTGTCATGTGATTTGCTCTTTGGGTGTTGGCGTGCCCTGAAATCCTGTGCTCCTGAGCCCCAGTGAACCCAATCGCTCTCTCAAGGTAAGTCTTGAATTTCGATCATGGATGGTGATTGATGTTAAGCGTCTCCTTGGAGATGTACAATTGCAGGTTTTTAATATATTCCTGTGCCTCGCCGCAGTGGTGACAGCAGCCTTTGGTGTCTGATGTGCACTGCCTCGCTAATGCAAGAACAATAAGCAAGCAATAAGGCAGACATGTGGCCTCAGCTGATTATTGTGCTGCCCACACATCATCATTACTATCAAAACCTTTTTCCATTCAGCTGAGATCTGTAGACGATCCCTCTGCTCTCTCAAAACTCTTAGTCAGGGCCTTTGAACAAGTAATCAGTGTCTGTCAGCTGAGGTATGTTTTTACCATCAGTTCAGAATTGTTTGCTGATGTGGACAATTGGACCTGAATCTCAATCTCTCCCGTTCTTACCTCCTTCTGTCTTTATCTCTCTCCTGTTCTTTATCTCTTTCTTCTATTCTATGCAGACTTTCTAGCCATTCTCCCTCTCACACTCTTTCACTCTATTCTCTTTGCTTCTTCAGTCTTTGTCTCCCTCCGTTTTTCTCTCTTCTCTAACCTCTGTCTCTAATCCATTCTTTCGCTCTCCTGACATGTATCTTTTTTTCATTCTCTCTCTCTTTCTCATCTTTCTCTCTCACATTCATTCTCTCTCTTGCTTTCTATCTTTCATGCTATTCTCTTTGTTTCTTCATTCTTTGTCTCTTTACCATACCCTCCCTCCCTCTCTCTCTCTCTCTCTCTCTCTCCTTTTTGGTTATACAGTCTCTGTCTCTCTGCCATTCACTCTCTTTCTCTCACACTCTTTCACTCTGTTTTGCTTATTCAGTCTCTCTCTCCCTCAACATCTGCATCTCTCATCCATTCTCTCTCTCTCTCTCTGTCTCCTGATGTGTATCTTTCTCTCATTCATTCTCTTTCCCTCTCTATCTCTCCCTATGTGAATCTTTTTCAGTGTTTCTCTCTCATTCTCTCTTCTCTCCAATATCTCTCTACATCTCTCTTTCTCCCATGTTTTCGGTCTCTTTTTCTCACTCTAGTTTTGGCTTGTGTCTCTCTCCCATCTGTTATTTTTTACTCTCTTGCATCTATCTTCTCTCTCCCATTCTCCTCTCCTCTCTCCTCTCTCTCTCTCTCTCTCTCTCTTCCTGTCTGTCTCTCTCTCTCTCTCTTCCTGTCTCTCTCTCTCTCTCTTCCTGTCTCTCTCTCTCTCTTCCTCTCTCTCTCTTCCTCTCTCTCTTCCTCTCTCTCTCTCTCTCTCTCTCTCTCTCTTCCTCTCTCTCTCTCTTCCTCTCTCTCTCTTCCTCTCTTTCTTCCTCTCTCTCTCTCTCTCTCTCTCTCTTCCTCTCTCTCTCTGATGAGGACGATATTGACTTTCCCATCCACACTCTGCTTTAACAGTTGTATCAATAATTCACACCGCCTGTGCTGGTGGGGTTTTGAGGACGAGTGTGTGTTCAGAGGAACAGGGTGGTCCGGGTGGTCCACTGTGTCGGCCTCTATCAGTCACACCCAAACACTGAGCCTAAGCTTTGAATGCCGCTTTCTTATCTACATCACCCTGCAATAAACATGACAGGTACTAACGGTGGGCTTTGGACTTTTTCATTAATCCACTTGATTAATAGGCACAGCCTCAAGGAAGTAAAGCATAAATCAAGAGTAACAGAGGCACACGCTGGAAATGAAAACGTAATATCACTCGATTCATGCTGCGACGCTTGCCGTCAGGCAATGCTCACAATGGCATTTCAAAATGAAACCTGTCTGGCCACACCATTCATCAGTGTGGAGAGATATGCGCACTTCCAGTGATGTAGTGCTCGTCATTTGAGGTCATGAGTATAAAATAATACCTGTTCTACAGAACTCAGTGTTATAGTGAATCATGTGCTCTGACACAATGACAGTCTACAACATTCTGAATGCCTGCACAAATGAATAATAAAAAATTACAATAGCATGGCAATAACAATCT
>BRDA01066144.1:0-14435 GCA_036984385.1 Crenuchus spilurus | reverse complement strand
TACTAGTAAATACTAGTACAACTCTAGTATTATTTTTTCGCATCTGTACTTTCCCACTATTGTAAGTCGCTTTGGATAAAAGCGTCCGATAAATGTAATGTAATGTAATGTAATGTAATGTAAAAATGATGTTGGTTTAAAGTCAAGAGCCCAAATGTATTTCTAGAATAAGGATAATGAATGTACAGACGACTCTCACCAGGACATGCTGTGGAGTAGCACTGCTGTCTTTGGGTATCTTCACCCCAGCATAGTCTCAGGACATCTGCTTGTGGGCAGTCTCGGTGCCTGCTCATAGTGCCAGCCCCGCAGGTGCGACTGCAGGGGCTCCAAGGCCCCCAAGGATTCCAGTTCGGACAGCCCTGCTCATCCGAGGGACCCCCAGTGCTGACAAGGTCAGCATCAGCACAGTCTACTGCTCCATTGCACACCTATGACAACACACACGTGACTACAGTAACGACAGTAATTACAGTTTATTTACATACTAATAATACATGTTGCATTATGGTGATTGTCATATTTGTCATTTATTTCTCATTTATGATGTATAAATTAGCTTTTCATCTGATGTCATACTGATTTGAAAGGAACACAGGATCCATCCATGCAGGTGAACTCAGGACAACTGTAACTGGTGTTCCTGCCACCAGGGGGAGCAGGAGAGCTGCTTGGCTTTACTGTGTGGAGAAGGGAATGATGAAAATACACACTGAAAAGCAGTCACAATCATTTTGAATCATTTATATTACATTTACATATTATACAAATATACAGCACCAGTCAAAAGTTTGAACACACCTTTTAATTCAATGTTTTTTTTTCTGCATTGTAAATTAATACTGAAGTCATCCAGATTATGAAGGAACCCAAAGAATAATGTAGTAAACTTAAAAGTGTTAAATAAACCAAAATATGTTTTAGATTTTAGATTCTTCAAAGTAGACACACAACTGATGTCTCAAACACATTAAGAGGCAAGAAATGCAAGTCATGAACTCTTGACAAGACACAGCTGATATCTGAAAGCCATTCCAGGTGACTACCTCATAAAGCTGACTGAGAAAATGCCAAGAAAGCTGGCATCTAAGCAAGAGGTGCCTATTTTGAAGAATATAAAATATAAACATATTCTGGTTTAACACTGTTTTGTTTACTAAATAATTACAGATGTATTTCTTCATAGTTTAATGACTTTAGTATTAATTTACAATACAGAACATTTTTAAATCATGAAAAAACACTGAATGTCCAGAAGGTGTCCAAACTTTTGACTGGTACTGTATCTTCACAATTTGCATATTTGATTGCATGCTTTGCATTCTTTTCAGCACTACTATTTGAAACAAATGGTATTAATTGCTGACTGAATTGTGATGACATCTGATTTTAATGAATGTGGTGAGAGCTCACCACACAAAAGTTCATCTTCTCCTTTGGGACAGTCAGAAATCCCATTACACACATGGGATACATTCACACAAGTTCTGTTATCACACGAGAAGCTGCCAGGGCATGGTGGGATTCGTGTGGAGCCTGGAAAAGGATGTGCAAGCACACATATAAATACATTTAGAGATCATGATGGATTAGTGTTTTGTGGGTAGGCAAACAGCTGTTAAAGAGAGATGACACTCATGTATGTATTCTAGAAATAAAGGACAAATTAGAACACTTCAAATGCATCTACACAGTTGTATTTGCATGTCTTGTTCAAAATGACATGAACAGCTTCAATCAGGACAAATCAGTTACCTGAAAAGACAACAACAAATACATTAAATGTCCAAATATTTTTGGACACCCCTTCTAATGAATCCATTGGGCTATGCAATAGAATAATGCAAATAGAACATCTCTGGAGTAGAGAAACATGAACTATTATTGGCACCATGTCTAATGCAAGGTGTGGGTTAGAGGGGCATAAAGCCTCCTAGCATTGAGTTGTGGAGCAATAGAACTGTGTTCTCTGAAATGATGATTCACCAATGTGATTGCACACAATGGAATTTGACCTGCACATTTAAACCATCTATGCATTGAAACACACACTAGTGAACACACCCAGTAAATCTGCCAGTGTTAAATTAACCCTATTAGAGTTAATTTAACACTGAGAGTGTTACATTTTGACACCCTCAGTGTTAATTTAACTCTAATAGTGTTGATTTAACACTGGCAGATTTACTGTGCACTAAGCTTTGAACATGTGCCCAAGGCAGTGGACAGCCCTACCCAGCATAGAGATATGGGCCACTTCTGGCTGAGAAATGGCACTGCTGGCCCACTGTTCGCATGGCAAACTGCATGTGAGCCAAATGTGGCCCTTATATTGAATACACATTTGGCCCACATGCATAATAACAGATGTGGTCCACTTTTGGCAGAGATATGGAAGTACTACTTACATATGAGCCATCAGTGGCCCACATATTAAAAAACCTATTTGGGCCACATGTTCTAAAACAGATGTGGTCCACGTCTGGCAGAGAAATGGCAGAGTTACCTACATTTGGCTGATATGTGGCATTAATCTGACATATATGTGGCCCGCATCCTGCAACCAGGCGCAGTCAACCCAAGTGAGATCTATCCATGCGGTAAGTGGCCCAAATGAAATGGGGAATGAGGGCCAGAGGACCAGAATAATTTTGCTATCTGGGTATGCATGGAGTACAAGGAACAGTAAGGAGGATCCCTAACCAACAAGCCATGGCTACCGTCAGAATGTATGGCCCATGTTAGTGATCATCCAACATCCCACTAAAGCTCTCATCACTGAGTGCAATCAAATCCTCACAGCAATGTTCCAAAATATGGACAGTAGAAACTCCAACACACTTTTCAATACTCCTAATTTCAGAAGACACAATGAATCAGCACGTGTCCCATATAGTTATACATATGTAAATGTCTCACCACAATTGTCCACACTCTCATCAGAGGCATCTCTGCAGTGTGGTGTACCATCACAGAGATGAACATGTTGGACACATTGGTCTCCACTCAGACAGAGGGCTTGATCAGGTCCACAAGTACGATCACACTGCTGCTCATCACTTCCATCCAGGCAGTCCGTCTCTCCATCACACCGCCAGCCCAGCGGCACACACTGGCCACTCACACAGCCAAATTCGTACTGGCTACAACCTAAAACACAGGTGAGGAACTTCATGTTTACTTCAGCTTGAAATACAAAAGTGATGACTTCAAGTTATTACTTTCACTTCACGCCAACATCTACTACTGTTGAATGATTGTAATATTATATTCTACTGACTCTGAATAAGGTGGGCTTGTGTGACTGTATGTAATTAGTAAGGCTGAAACCTGTAAAAGAGGACTTAGATGTATAATGATGATATAGCTGTATAGCATTAAGAATACACTAATCAGCCATAGCATTAAAATGACCTCATTGTATCTACACTCATTGTGCATGTCATCAGCTCCACTGAGCATACACACAGTAAATCTGCCAGTGTTAAATCAACACTATTAGAGTTAAATTAACACTGAGGGTGTCAAAATGTAACACTCTCAGTGTTAATTTAACTCTAATAGTGTTGATTTAACACTGGCAGATTTACGGTGCAGGTGCACTTTGTAATTCTACAATTACAGACTGTAGTCCATCTGTTTCTCTGTATAATTTATTATCTTCCTTTCATCTGTTCTTCACTGATCAGGACCCCCACAACTACCGCAGTGCTGGTATTATTTGGGTTGTGGATCATTCTCAGCAATGATGTGGTGGTGGTGTGTTAGTACATGGATCATTCTGTCATTGTAGAACTAAGTGATGCTGTTAAAATGGACAATGAGTACAGAAGTAAAGAGGTGGTATTCATATTTTGGCTGTTTGCTGTATATACATTAAATACAAATATATAAAATAATAAAAGTAAATTAAAGTTATAATAAATTTAATAACCAAAAATTTTATAAGGGAAAATGTTCAACTATTCAACCATTTAAATGGCTGGGCTTTTTTAACTGGCTAGTTTTGTTAGAGAGAAGATATTGAAAAAGTCCTGTTTCAGATCTGTAGCATATGTGACTCTGCCTGGGAAAACACGGCCAAAGTCAGTTAAAAAAAAATACAAGTTATATCCATAATGTGACCCTCCTGTCATGGCTGTGTCTTGGGCCACACCCCTCTGCTCCATCTGTGTCACTGCCATGTGCTTTGTTTGCGTCCATTCACGTCATGTTCATGTCTACTCCCTCCAGTCATGTCACGTCCATTGTATGCATCTGTCTTGTCTGATCTATCTCTCCTGCTGTCTCATTGTCTGTTTGATTACACTCCCCTTAAAGCCTGCCAAGTGTTTCTCAGGTCATTCTGTGTATTGTCAGTGTCACGTTCATGTATGTCAACTCAAGTCAGGTCAAGTTGTTCTTTTTGTATCACAGATACTGTCTTTCTTCCATCCCCTTGTGCCTCACAGTGTTCTTACACATATTTGGAAACAGTACTGTTATAGGAATACTCACATACAATTTCAGCATATTATCTCATATACAGTGGTGCTTGAAAGTTTGTGAACCCTTTAGAATGTTCTTTATTTCTGCATCAATATAGCCTAAAACATCATCAGATGTTCACACAAGTCCTAAAAGTAGATAAAGAGAACCCAGTGAAACAAATGAGACATAAATATTATACTTGCTCATTTATTTATTGAGGAAAATGATCCAATATGACATATTTGTGATTGTCAAAAGTATGTGAACCTCCATGATCTTCTTTGCCTCTCTTGGAAGGTGGACCCATTTTCTCCCTCTCCATTATCTCCCTTATCTCCCTGCTTTGGCTCCTAAGGGGTGTCAAACTCCAGTCCTGGAGGGCCGGATTCCTGCAGAGTTTTGTGATCTTCCTGATCAAACACACCTGATTCAGCTCAGCAGGTAATGAGCAGGTTTAATTGTAGTGCCAGAGCAGAGAAATCAGCAAACTCTGCAGGAATCCGGCCCTCCAGGACTGGAGTTTGACAATCCTGCTCTAGAGACTCTCTTCAGCGCTGCTCTACAAAAGAATCATTATGGATTGGATTAAGTGGTCTCAGAATGCTATTGTCATCATCTCTGGGTTAGGGGGAACCTGTCTGTCCTGATGGAATGTTTGCAACTAGATACGCGATGGAAGGGAGAAGTGGTCGGGTGTCTAGTGGCACTCTCCATGACGGTGGAAAGAGGACGAACCTTTTTGGAACACTGGTACGGGATTCTGCTGATTGGCTAAAGGCAAGATCATCATTCACCGAGAAATGAATGAGTTGGGTTTGCTTGTCCGTGCTCTATGATGCGCCCAACTTTGATTTGATTTGAGAGAGGGCAGAACTGACATTGACTGTGATGAACACAAGTGTGGATACTATCTGGTGAGGATTGTGGTTCTGCTGAGTTGGAATTTATTGGAGACCAAACTGACTGACGTAGAGTGATCGCACTAAATTCTGCAGCTGCTCTGAGCCATTATGTCTGATTCTCATTCGGCTCCCATCTTATCGCAGCTGACCTTGCTGCGGTACCGTAAACACCCCCAGGAGACGTGGTTGCTGTAGAGAATATCTCCCCCCTCCCTGGACTCGGTCTCCCTTTTCCCCTGGTTTCAACGCCATCCAATGCTACACCACTGACTCTTACTGTCTGTTTTGCTCAAGAGTTTTTTTCATGCTAGACATGTTTTTCTCTTGCCCATCCCCCCCTTCCCACCCTGTATGCTGTATGTATGCTGTTTTTCTTCTTTACTTTAAGGTTGGCGCTGTGTTAAATGGCTGCCCTGCAAGGGCTGGAACCTGAATTTCCCGAAAGGGATCAATAAAGTATATCTGTATCTGATTAGCAGTTCATTTGAAGGTGAAATTAGAGTCAGGTGTTTTCAATCAATGGGATGACAATCAGGTGTGAGTGGGCACCCTGTTTTATTTAAAGAACAGGGATCTATCAAAGTCTGCTCTTCAGAACACATGTTTGTAGAAGTGTATCATGGCATGAACAAAGGAGATTTCTGAGGACCTCAGAAAGAGAGTTGTTGATGCTCATCAGGATGGAAAAAGGTTACAAAACCATCTCTAAAAAGTTTGGACTCCACCAAACCACAGTCAGAGAGATTGTGTACAAATGAAGGAACTTCAAGAACACTGTTACCTTCCCCAGGAGTGGTCAACCAACAAAGATCACTCCAAGAGCAAGGCGTGTAATAGTCAACGAGGTCACAAAAGACCCCAGAGTAACTTATAAGCAACTGAAGGCCTCTCTCACATTGGCTAATTTTAACATTGAGTGCACCATCAGGAGAACACTGAACAACAATGGTGTGCATAGCAGGGTTGCAAGGAGAAAACCAGTGCTCTCAAAAAAGAACATTACTGCTCATCTGCAGTTTGCTAAAGATCATGTGGACAAGCCAGAAGACTATTGGAAGAATGTTTTGTGAACGGATGAGACCAAAATAGAACTTTTTGGTTTAAATGAAAAGTGTTATGTTTGGAGAAAGGAAATCACTGCATTCCAGCATAAGAACCTTATCCCCTCTGTGTGGTAGTATCAGGTTTGGGCCTGTTTTGCTGCATCTGTGCCAGGACAACTTTGCCATCATTGATGGAACAATGAATTCTGAATTATATCAGAGAATTCTAAAGGAAAATGTCAGGACATCTGTCCATGAACTGAATCTCAAGAGAAGCTGGGTCATGCAGCAAGACAACGACCCTAAACACACAAGCGTTCTACCAAAGAATGTTTAAAGAACAGTTACTGTAAACGCTTAGTTGCTGTTATTGCTGTAAAGGGGGGATCACACCTGATACTGAAAACAAAGGTTCACATACTTTTGCCTCTCACAAATATGTCATATTGGATCATTTCCTCAATAAATAAATGAGCAAGTATAATATTTTTGTCTCATTTGTTTAACTGGGTTCTCTTTATCTACATTTAGGACTTGTGTGAAAATCTGATGAAATATAGACAATTCTAAAGGGTTCACAAACTTTCAAGCACCACTGTACTTTCCGAGATATAGCATACTGAAACTTGTGTCACAGAAATAAAAAATCAGAAATAATTAACAGTTAATCCAGTCAAATACAAATCTACCAGAAATGAATTCTGAAAGATGACCTTGGCTACATCTGACCTGTTTATGTTTGGTGGATGGATACATGAGCTCAAACGGTCAGTTTAAGTATTTTTTTATATATAAAGACTATTACCTTTCATCAACAGCAATAAAACCAAGTGGCTTATTGTTGTCGCAAAGGTGAGTGACAGGCTGAACAACACAATATCTCAATAAGTTACACAGAGACTGTGGCCGGTTTTCCCAAGCAGGGTCACATATAATGACAGTTCTATGTAATCATGTATACCATTTTAAACAGAGTAAACTCAAAACCTGCAGTAAGTGGATAGATAAAATACCTTTCACAGGACAGATGACTTCATCAATTCCAGACGGACAGTCCTTATGGCCATCACACACTCTCTTGGCAGGTAAACACTGATCTCCTGGGCACTGGAACTCTCCAGAAGCACAAACACACCCGCGTTCATCGCTGAAGTCTCCGCAATCATCGTGACCATCACAGCGATGGAGATAGAGAATGCAGCGGCCAGACGAGCAGCGGAACTCCTCTTCAGCACACACCACTCCACAGTCTGTTTCAGAGGCATTTGTCAGTGTTCACTTCAAGCATAACATTTAATATTCAACAACTGCTTGTTTCACTGAGCTACAATAAGAAAGAATTCATATAACAGGACACCGTGCACATTAATATGACCATCCTCAAGGCTGACTTTAATGTGAAATTAAAAGACCACTTACCTTTTTCATCAGAGTCATCAGCAAACCCACAGTCCAATCTTCCATCACACATTTTTGCAGCAGACAGGCAGCGCCCATTAGCACACTGGAACTCTCCAGCTGCACACCCTGGCACTGCTGTGACTGGGGCACAAAACTCCTCATCCGACTGGTCGGCGCAGTCAGGGTGACCATTACAACGGAGCTCCACAGGTAAACAGGCACCACCAGAGCAGCGGAACTGCCCTGGGGGGCAGGTGGAGGGGCAGATCTCATCCGAACCATCACCACAATCATCCTCATTGTCACACAACCAGAGAGAGGGGATGCAGCGTTGGGAGCCACCAGTGCATTGAAACTCAGAGTCCAGACAAGGGGCAGGAGGAGGACAAGCCGATCCGGTGCAATGCCACGTCCCATTAGAACAGGAGCTGTAACAAAGGTCACAAGCACATAAACATTGTAGCTCAGCAGATTAGTTGTTGAATTTGGTCACTTTTTTAATGGGAGCAGCACTAACACCATACGTTAAGGCTAAGGTCTCAGGTGTCTGGTGTTTAGAATTATCTATGTAAATACAATGTAAACTATAATATAATCTAGAACATCAGAACCATTTTAACTATTAGTACTAACAGTAACAATTTCAATAGTAAGTGTTTGTATTTTCCACAATAATGTCTATAGTGATTCCTTGTCATCTTCACATCATGCCTTTTCATTATTATTATTATGTTACACTTATATAGTGCCTTTTTAGATACCCATGGACCCTTTACAATTGACACACTCCATTTACACACACACCGGCGAGAAGCGGCAACCAGTTGCGCACAGCATACTCTCAACTGGAAGCGACCGTCCACCTGGAAGACTGCATCGCGCACTAGGGGGATGCCAACCATATACATACATACATTCATACACAGACATACGCATTCATACACACACCAGGGTCATTTTAGAGTAACCAATTCACCTGATATCCATGTTTTTGGATTGTGGAGGAAACCGGAGTAGCCGGAGGAAACCCACGCAGACACGGGGAGAACATGGAAACTCCACTCAGATGTGGACTCCAACCCAAGACCTCAGCACTGAGAGGCAAACGTGCTAACCACTATGTCATCGTGCCGCCCAAAAGCTTTCTGAATGTTATATTCCACTAAACTGCTTTTGTGATGTTCCATCCATCCATCATCCTACACTTATCCGTCTCAGGGTAATGGGGATAACAACCCAAGTAAAATAGAACTTATAACTAACTAACTTATATGGGAGGATTCCAAGGCAATCCCAGGCCAGCTGAAAGATATAATCTCTCCAGCATGTCCTGGGTCTTCCTTGGGGTCTCCTCTCAGCTGGACATGCCCGGAAACACCTCACCGGACGCGTCAAGGAGGCGCCTTATCAGGTGCCCAAACCACCTCAACTGGCTCCTCTCAATGTGGAGGAGCAACGGATCTACTCATTCCCGGTCATTCCCGGATGTACAAACTCTTCACCCTCTCTAAGGGAAAGCCCGGACACTCTCTGAAGAAACTCATTTCAGCAGCTTGTATCCGCGATCTCATTCTTTCGTTCACTACCCAAAGCTCATGACCAGGTGAGGGTTGGAACATAAACCGACCGGTAAACAGAGAGCTTTGGCTCAGCTCTCTCTTCACCAAGACAGATCGGTACAGAGCCCAAATCACTGTGGATGCTGAACCGATCCACCTGTCAATCTCCCGCTCCCTCTTACCCTCACTCATGAACAAGACAATGAGGCAAACTCCAACACTTGAGGCAAAAACATCCTCCCAACCTGGAGAGAGCGCCCATTTTTTTCCAGCTGAGTACCATAGTCTCAGATTTTGGAGGTGCTGATTCTTAACCCACCCAACTACAAATTTTATAAACATAAGATTGTAGTGATTCCAAACTTTTCAACAGTTTTGCAATTCCTAACACAATAAATACACCTTCCATCAATGAACACCAACTAAAATCATTCTAAACTGACCAGTTCTGGCAGTGTTGAGTTACAGCTGCTCCAGAAGGAAAAAGGGAGGCGTCCCATTCACATGGGCATTCTGCTGGAGCAATACAGCCATCACCTGAACAGAGCAAAAAGACAAACATATGAACAGCTGTCTCAGTGGAGTCAAAAGCATGATGAAAACTAAAACTAAGTAATGACACTTTTTAACTTTTAATTATTACCTAATAACTAAGACGAGAAAATGCAAACTGGCTGAACTCTTCTTCAGTTATTGGAGTAAGGAATACAAGCTTTGAATCACTAAGTAGGTTCCAAGGACCATAACAGGTTAGGACAACAGTTTTAAAACTGTCGCTCCCTGCCAGTTACAGTCTAATTTCCCAAAACTTATAATGTAACGTATGAGTCAGTACATATAAAATCCTACTGTTACTTAGATATGTATAAAATGAAAATGTGTCCTTAATCACACTGAACAGTTTGTAAAACCTTAATTAATTAGTTATTATGATTTAAAAAAATATTGGTGATGTAATTTTATAGAAACAGCTGGATTATTTCAAGGGTCTACTGAGTTCTAGTATTTGTTTGTTTCACTGTAAGTTTTCACCTCATGGCTGGGGCAGGCTGCCCAGCTGAGGACCGCCCCCACTGAGAAGCAATTGGATTAGCAGGGCACTGCCCTCTCAGAGTGGCAATTGGGCCCGTATAGGGCACTACACCCGTTATGCAGTTGTTGTTCCTACTGGCCACCACCTTCTGCTGAGCTACGTGTGGACCTGTTATGTCCCTCCTCCTTCCAGCACAGCAATTGGGTTTTGGGGGTGAGCCTCTCTCCCATCACTGGTTTCAGCCAGTTTTAGCTCAGTACGATCAACTGTGCCGGCTGTTTTAAAACATTGTTTATCAGTTACTCATCATATCGCCATCCGTTACCTTGTCTGCAGGCAGGATTTTGTAGGGGTTGCTCACCCTGATTTCTGTCCCTCTAAATGTCTGTTTATCAGTCCCTGCCTCCTTTTTCAGCCGGGTACTGTAGGTAGTGATGTTGCTTTATTGTTATTTTCTTGGGTATTTTCTTGGGTATTTAGAAGGTAACACATGGCTTGGGGAGGAAGCCTGCCAGTAAACTCATGAGCCGCTTGGACTATGGTCTATTTTTATTGGCGTGGTGTGGTACAGCAGTTCCTCCTACCAGTTTATGGCTAGAGCAGACTGCAGTCGCCTCCCATTTAGACGCAGAAATTTTAGCGGGGAAGCGAAATCCACTACAGCTGCCTATGAATGGCCTGTGGCTTCAGAAGTTCTCTGTGTAAGGTGTTGAGCCACAGCCCCAACACACTCAAGGTCTGTTTGTGTATTTTGAGCCCCTCATGGTTTTTCACATCCCGCTAGTGCAGTGAAAGTGCACATTTTTCCACCTCTGCGGCACTCCTTCACCACCAGCTGCTTTATCCTTTGTTTTTACATTCACTGCTTAACTCTCTGCACTTGAAGTTCATTTTTTGGATTAGGGCACCTTGCTCCCAACTGACACAGCTCCAGTTGTAAACTACAGAACCACAATTTGAAATACAAAAAAGTCTTGTCTGTAGAACTTGGCTGCACAACCACACTTTACACAGCAGGTCTTGGGACAAGTGGTAAAAAGGGAATTATGCCATTAAAGGAATAGGGCACACCATAATTTTTACATATTTTTCCACTTAACTTAGATGTATTCTATCAGCCAAGACATGTCTGGAGTCAAACATTTCTAATAAACAATAGAACATAGTAGTCACCTAAAATTAACCAGCTGTTATTTACAGTAAATATACATCACTAACAGTTCAAGTCTCACATAGAAGTCTCACAGAGAAGTCAGTGTGATTTAGGACATAATATTAGTTTTCTTCTGCTGTATCAATATTTAAGTGAGAGTAGGAACCAGTAAGTAATTTATATGTATTTATTTATATGGAGAAATAACACTAAGTTCAGGAAAATTACACTGTTACACTAAAAAACCAGGTTATATGATGAAGTGTTACTGACGTTAGTAACTAAACAAATATAAATAAAAGTGTGCTTATGTAATCTGACTTGGGCTTTGCCTCTGCTTTGCAAGGTGAGCTCAGAGATTAATGCACTCAATTCAAATTATTTTAGCTTCAAGGCTGTTTAGGTGGACCTAATGCAAAGCATATTATTTCTGAGTTGATGACAGCACTGTGTAAGTCTCTCTGGGTAAGAATGTCTGCTAAGTGTTGTAAAAAAATAATGAGAGAAACACATTTTAAACATTCTGGAACAAGTCAGACTAGGATCAGCACACACACACACACACACACACACACACTCTTAGACACAAATAACACACAGAGTCCTGACCGTGACGAATGGTGCCATAAGGGCAAAAGCAGCCCTCAACGCAGGGGAGAGTGCTGCAGTGAGAGTCCAGACTGGGATTGGTGGTAGGACAGACAGCAGAGCAAGCAGGACCACAGGCTTCATACACCAAACCATCCTCGCACTGCATTGCTACACAAACAGAGAGAGAGAGAGAGAGAGAGAGAGAGAGAGAGAAGAAACCTGAGTCTTATACTGAGCATTATGACAGTATATTTACTGCTCAAAAGCATTAATACTTTTAATGTAACTAGGCTGATAAACTTGACTCGGTCATGTAGGTCCCTCCACTTCAACATTCAATGGATCCGAGCCTTTCTAACTCAGGACACCACTCAGGCACTTGTCTCGTCATCAAGACTTGACTACTGCAACTGGCTGGTCTTCTTATGCTAGCCATCAGTCCTCTGCAGCTGATCCAGTATGCAGCTGCTCGACTGGTCTTCAATCAGCCCAAGCTCTCTAATGTCACTCCACTGCTGCATTCACTTTACTGATTCCTGTATCTGCTTGCATCAGATTCAAAACCCTGATACTCACCTACAAAGCAAGAAACAAACCAGCCCCTCTCTACCTAATGGCAATGGTCAAGTCTTGAGCCACACCTCGAACCCTTCTAAATTCTAGTATGGCTCGGCTTGACCCACCATCATTCAAGACATGTGTAAGACTAGCATCAAGACCACTAACCGAGATGGTGGAACAAACTCCCACTACCTGTTTGACTTCAAACACACAAGAGCTAGTTTAAAAAACTGATTGTAATGCATTGTAAAGCTCTTATATTGTGTATTTTTCCTTCTTTCTAGGTATTAGTGATGGTTTTGTTCTAACAGTGTCTGAACTGAACAGTAGTTTGGACTCTAACCTGACTGTACTAGCTGAGATGATTCTCTTAATGGAAACAAAACACTGTTGTATGTCACACTTGATAAGAGTGTTATCTTTAATGCTATTTTTAACACATTTTAAGTTTTTCATGGTTCCAATCTGAGTGAACCCAGTTATATGCTTGATGCAATGTGTGTCCACAGAGCAAGTTAGGCCCAATCAGAGCACGTTTCAGATCAGTAAAAGTTTATTACTGTTCACTTTTAACAGGGGAATAATAAATCATGTGCAACCTCTTATTCATATGTTTTCTTCATGATAGTTCCATCATACTACTTTCTTCATGATAGTTTCCAGATCTTAACAGTGAACACTTGTTAGATAGCATTCACATATGGAGAGTCTTGAAAGCTAATCTGAACATCTGGTGATGTTAAAGCCTTTCTAAACTGAATTTGTCTCCTGTGACTGTTGAAGGAAAGAGAAACTATGTTAAAATGTATGTTATTGTCAGTACAAAATTAGCTATTTATGTTTTGGTTAAAGGTTCTGTGGTAAAGAAGATGAGACTTGATATGATTTTACATTATTTATATTCCTTAAAATGACTTACACTGAAGAGTATGGTGTTGCTATACTATCTCGGGTATCTGTTATGGTGTTGCTAAGTGGATGCTACATGGGTGCTGCGGTGTTGCAAAGTGATTGTTATAGTATTTAAGGCAGTTGCCATGAAGGTGCTTAGTGGTTGCTAGGCAGTTGCTAGGCAGTTGCTACTGTATGCCAGGTGACTGATATGGTGCCTCATGACATTGCTGGTACTCCATGTAGTGGATTGGGTGTATATGATCATTACATTTGAAGGGTGCCCAAATGTTCCCACCATATTCATTACTCTGCAAAAAATCTGAAGTTGGAATGTTGCTGATATTTTAAAAACTATGAGAATAGATACATTAAAAAATCTGGTAGAAATAATAAATAACAATAAGAAATAACAAGAAGAAAACACAAAATACTATAATTCAGAATATGCAAACATAAAAATATGAGTTACTATGAAAAAAAAAATATATATATAGGTGAATGCATGACCTTTCAAAACTTCTCTGTTATAAAACTTTACATAGTAAGTGTAGAAAACTCTAGACGTTGATCAGAGATAAACACCCAGAGTGCACTAAAGCAGCGCTCAAATCTCAAAGATGATAACCTGAAAGGAAAGGCAGTATTAGGTAACACTATTATTATGCCAATATATGCTGCCACTGGGCAGAGTTATTAGCAGACATGGCATTACCTTGCACAGTTACGCTGATGGCACACAGCTATACATATCAGCTAAACCAAATGATAAATCAAAACTAAAGAAAATGGAGGACTGTGTAAAAGATGTGAAGCACTGGATGACGCACA
>BRDA01066141.1:0-15921 GCA_036984385.1 Crenuchus spilurus | reverse complement strand
TGGTGGATCATTCTCTACTCTGCAGTGACATTGATATGGTGGTGGTGTGTTAGTGTGTTCTGATATGAGTGGATCAGACACAGCCGAGATTGTGACATTTTTTAAACACTTGTAGTGAAAATAGTGCACCAACCAAAACTATCTAGCCAACAGCATCCTGTGAGCACCAAAGAAGGATTACAGGAACAACACAAACTGCAGCAACAGATGAGCTACTGTCTCTGACTTTACATCTACAAGGTGGACCAACAAGGTAGGCGTGTCTAATAGAGTGGACAGTGAGTAAACATTGTGTTTAAAATTTACAGCAGCTCTGCTGTGTCAGCTCAGCACACACTTAATCACCACTACCATGACAGTGTCACTCCAGGGCTGAGAATGATCCACCTGCTCTGTGGGGGTCCTGATCATTGAAGAACAGGGTGAACAAAGTATACAGAGAATCAGATGGACTACAGTCTGTAATTGTAGAGCTACAAAGTGCACCTGTATTGTCAGTGTAGCTATGAGTGGAGATACAAGGTATGTGTAACTAAATGTCCAGTGAGTGTATATCTTCAACCAAAAAATCTAGTTATTTTTAATAAAAGCAAAGGATATACTGCACTTTGGTCTTACAATGTTCAAGTGCATTTACATGGAAGGCTTAACAGGTAAAATGGCCAAAGAGTGTACACCTATACCATCAACCTAGTGCCAGCTCTTTGCAACCACGTTTGAATATCTTCATTTTCCAAAAAGGAAAATCAATGTGTATCTAAAAATGTCTACTTCACAACAGATTGTAATAACTCTCTTATTGTTGTTTTAATGTAATTTGATTTTAACTTTAACTTTTGTTATTTAATTTTAATCTAATTAAGAGATTTTGGATCATTTCTTTTGCACATTCCTCATGTAAGGGACACCTGCTCTGTTCAAATAATGTAAAACAATAATAAATAAAAAAATAATGCTAGATAAATGCTTTTGAGAGCAATGATATCTTAGAATTTGAAGAAGTTTCAGTACCCTTAAAAATAGAGTATAATGTAAAAGAGCATATAATGAATATAATGGGACATCATTTTTGTTCATAATTTAATGTAAAAGAGCAAACTGTCATATATATACAATATTCATTAAAGTGATATATATATCAAGAATTTCTTTTACTGTTGACCAGTTTATAGCTCATGAAAATCACAAATCGAGAATCTCAAATTATTAGAATATTTAATTTTCTATAATTAAAAAAAAAATTGAATCTAAATGAATTTAAATTTAACAATTTAAATGAATTTAAATGAATTTAAATGAATTTAAATGAATTTAAATGTAACAATTAAAAAAAACTTGAAATATGTAACTTTACATGTAATTAATATAATAAATATGACTGTTTAACTTTTTTAATTAAATTCTGAGCACAAATGAACATTTTCACCATAGTTGAATTTTGAATGCACTAGTATCAAGGATTGAGCAACATGGACATACATCTGAGCTTAGTGGTTAACTCTTGGCTCAGCTGAAGGGTTACTCCTCTTGCAGTTAAACATTCACTGATATGATGGAATGGGCAACACCTCATAGTGTGCCGTTTCCAAATGCTGGCTCTGTGGTGAGACAAGGTGAGAACATGTTGTTAATGTTGTTTGGTGTTACTCTCGTGTTCACAATCCCCCCCCCCCATAATCTCTCCCTCACTCCTCCTTGCTTCACTCCAGAGTCTTTAATCTCAGCATCTCACGTCAGGCCACGCATCTCTGTGACTAACACACACACACACACACACACACACACACACACACACACAGGCTTGTTAATTTGTGGCAGTCCGGCTGGCACTCTTAATTACTGGCTGATAGTAAAGAGTAATTAGTGAGCGGGGCTAATGGCGGGAGCTTGAAAACGTTCTGGATCAGGAGAGATAGCGTTGTGGCAACAGGACTCCAGGGATGGCCAGAGGGAGGGCGGGGATGGCACAGTCTCTGTGATCACACTGGGAGATCCTAATCTACTCTGTATGGATCAAAGAAAGTCAGCTACCTATAGTACAGCCTCTCTGCCTTTATACTGAGAGCTAATTGAGGGTAGGTTTGGGTAAGTCTGCTCCTTCTGAAGAGCCTCATCTGCAGTCATTGTTCAACATTTGCAGCTTTCTTAACAACATCTTCTACAATTTATTTATTATTAAGTGGCATCAAGTCCATTCTGATTCATGGTGACCATATACACTCATTAGCCACTTAGGTACACATACCTGGTATCTACACTCATTGTCCATTTTAGCTCCACTGACCACATAGGTGCACTTTGTAGATCCACAATTACAGACGGTAGTCCATCTGATTCTCTATATACTTTGTTCATCCTGTAGAAACAAGTTATGTGTACCTAATGAAGTGGCCAGTGAGTGTAAAATATGGCAGTTGAACTTTCTGAAATCAATTATGAGCAATAATGAACTTTTTTGTGATATTCTGCTGTTCTGCAGAACACATTGCAGGAGTGCAGGTAAAGAGAGAAGAAAGATGGATGTGAAAGGAGGCGGATTGAGGGAAGTGAGCTTTATAGATCATGAGAGACTGAGAGTGTTTGTGTGTGAGGAGAGAACGCAAGAGAATATCTCTGTGTGTATGTGTGTATGTGTGCATCTGAACTCAGGGCACTGGTGGTGTGGCTAATGAGGCCTGGAGTGGTAAGCGTGTGTGCATGTGTGTGTGTTGCCAGTATGTGTGTGTGACTGAGGTCCATTATCCAGTGTGCAGTCTACCCTGACCCTCAGCAAGTCTGTCACCTGGAACCAATGGCCCTCTAGAGACAGAGAGAGAGAGAGAGAGAGAGAGAGAAAGAGAAAGAGAGAGAGAGAGGAAAAAGCAGTCCCCCCTCATTCAGCCTTGTAACTTCACCACTGTTTGCTAACAAGCTCCCTCTCTCCTTCCCTGTCTCTCTGTCTCTCGCTCGCTCCCCTCCTCTCTGTCTTTTCCTCCAGACTTGCGTGCCACCTTAATCACTTCAGAGTACATACACACACTCAGAGAAGCAGATTAGCACTGAAGAAGCCTCAGAAGACGGCAGCTGATTAAAAGCGGGAGATATCCAGTGAAGCTGTCCCCCTTCGTTAACGAGCTATAGCTTAGCAGGGAGACACCAGGCTTGTCTACAGCCTGTAGACCAGCTTCACTTGTCACGTACACACTCTATGGCTTAATTGCTGCACAGATAGCAGACATTGCAGGGAAAAAATGTACATGCAAGCTGTAAGCAAAGTGGGATTTAGGAGGCTGCACATTTTTTGACTTTGC
The DNA here is from genome assembly GCA_036984385.1 of Crenuchus spilurus. Lineage (NCBI taxonomy): Eukaryota > Metazoa > Chordata > Actinopteri > Characiformes > Crenuchidae > Crenuchus > Crenuchus spilurus. The sequence goes on along the minus strand of BRDA01066141.1, from coordinate 12,631 downwards.
TCTTGGGGGGAGCCGTTGGCTTGAGGGTAGGGAACTGGCCTTGTGACCAGAAGGCCACCAATTTGATCAGGACACAACTAAAGTGATACTGAGCAAGACACCTAACCCCTAACTGCTCTCCGGGTGCTGTAGATAGGGCTGCTCACTAGGCAAGTATGTTCACTGCTCCCTAGTTTGTGTGTGCACGTATGGGATCGATGAGTGGGCACTGATGTTTAAAAACATAGATTTTTCACTTGTCCTACCAGCTGATCGTCTGGGCTAGCTAGAAGGTCATATGTAAAAGAATGAGAGATTGAGAAAAGAGTGAGAGAAAGAGAAATGAGGGAGAGCGTGCACTAGGTAGAGAGAAAGAAGGAATGAGAAAGAGATAGAGGGAGAGCCTGAGCGAGAGAGATGGGATGAGATGAGATCTCAGGCCTTTGGGGAGGCGGCTAGCCATCCATCATGACAGTGTGTGTCCTTAAATGCTGTATTCACACATTCCCCCTGTCAAGAGCACACACATACATACAGTGTTACAGAATATCCATCACACACACGCACACATACACAAACACACGCTCCAGCCTGGCTCTGGCTGTGCTTCGGCTGGGGCTCTTTGTAATTCCCGAGGTGTCACCGCACTCCTCCGCCACGGCCGGCCAGGGCCGAGAGAACCAGTCTAGACTCAGGCGATAGACATCTCATTAGGCTCTCACACAGCACCACCGGCAAGCATCGGGCCGAGAGAGAGAGAGAGAGAAAGAGAGAAAGAGAGAGAGAGAGAGAGCAAAGAGAAAGGGGAGGGGTGGTTCTCCAACTCCAGGATGGAGAGAATGAGATGATGATAATGGCAATAATAGTGTTGAAGGAGGGGGCTCTCCCAGAGGCAGACACTGCTCCTCCGCCACCGCCGTCGTTTTCCAGTCTTAATTAATTTCTCACTCAGCTCTGGAGCCAACAGCGCTTTACTCTCCTCTCTCACTCTCTACTCGGAGACTGGCCTCTAGTCTGGGCCTCTGCCTGACTCCATAAAACCACTTCCTTGTTCACCTCTGCCCCTCTTAGCCTCCGTTCGGACACCTCGCCTAACCTGTGGTCAGTCCCTCAGTGATGATAGGGGCTCTTTTCAAAGGCATGTCGCAGTAAGAGTGCTGGAAAAGTCTGGCCCAGGGTCAGCACTCCATCCACACACACACATACACACAGACACCAAATCCAGGCTCCAGAGCCCTGCTCTAGCTGTAATTGCTCAGTGGGAGCACAGCGATAAGGAGTGTGTGCAGTCACCTTTCCATTTTGAAGGTCACTTGGTGAAAGTAGGAGGGTACACAGGTGGAGAGAAATAGCAGGATTGGAGAAGAGGCATCCTCCTGCCTCAACTTTTGACCCCTCAAACAGCACAGGCTAACAGCAGGTCATCAGTCCTTTTCTGAAGCACTCAAAAGAGTAAATGGATTTAACCTCTTGCTGTGTTTGCATTGGATTTGATAGACACTCTATTTTGTCCATTATTTTGCCCAGGAGTAGTTTAGAGTGAGAGTGCTGTGCTTTATGGTGTTGTCTGTCCTAAGCAAGCTACTTACCAGGACTCTCACTAATACCACAACATAGTCTGTCTGTACAACCAAACAAGTCTCCAAGGAGCACCACACCCAAGCAGCTGTGCCAGCAACCTCTTCTCTTCTCTTCTCTTCTCTTCTCTTCTCTTCTCTTCTCTTCTCTTCTCTTCTCTTCTCTTCTCTTCTCTTCTCATCAGATCTTCTCATCTTCTTTTCTCATTTTCTCTCCTCTTGTTTTTGTCTTCTGTTCACATCTCTTTTCATCAGATCTTCTCATCTGCTAGTCTCTTCTCGTCACATAATCTCTTCTCAGCTCTTGTTTTATTCTTCTTTTCCATTCTCTTCTCATTTCCTCTTCACTTCTCATCATCTTCTCTTGTTTCTTGTCACATCTTCCCATTTCCCGATTGACTTCTCTTCTCTTTTCTTCTTTTCTCTTCAGATCTTCTCATCATCTCTCCTTTCACACAGTATTTATCTTCATATTTGTTTTCATCAGACATTCTCATCACATATTCTCTTCTGATTTTCTCTTCTGTCACGTCTTCTCCTTTCCTGATGGTCTTCTCTTTTCTTCTCATTTTCTTTCTTCTCATCACATCTCATCTTCTTTTCTTTTCTCTTTATATTTCTTTTCACACACATTTTTGATGTTTCTCATGACATCTCATCTCTTTTTTCTTTTCTTTTCTTTTCTGTTCTCTTGTTTTTTCTTCTCTTATGTTCTCTTCTCATCTTTTCTCTTCTAATTTTCCATCTTATCATATCTCTTCTCTTCAGAACATGTGGAAATAGTTATTTTTGATTCTTTTTCTTAGTAATCAGAAGGTTCAGATAGAGATGATGTGCTTATTTTGGAGTTACTGGGGCATTTGCCCTGGCTGGAGGTTCTGAGATTGGGAGTCTCTGCACAGACTGTAATATATATTTTTTTCCTTTTATTGAGGCTGGAGTAGTAGTGGTAGTGTGTGTTAGGGAGGTGGGGGTGGGTGGGTTATGGGGCTGAAGGCAGACCCTCAGCAGACAGCAGCAGGCCGATGCACCACCCTAACCCAGCCAAATACTGACACTAATTGAGAGTGCCATGAAATATAGATGAACCCAGAGGTCACAAGGCAGTTCTCCCCCACTTCTCTCTCTATCTACCTCTCTCTCACTGTGTCTCTCTCTCTTCCTCTCTCGCTCATTCACTCCGCCTGCTTCAGTGACTCAATCAGGCTGCAGACACAGCACCGGCACGCACATGCCCCACTGAGCTCCATACCGCTTCCAGTGGCAGAAGCCATGTGTGTGTCAGGAAGACTGAGTGAGTCTGTTTCTGTGTGTGTGTTTGTGTGTGTGTGTGTGTGTGTGTAGAATGTGCACATATGAGAGAAACAGTATGAGAGGTAAAGACAGGAAGAAAGATCTGTATGGACTAGTAGAAAATGACCACCAAACAGAATGAAAACATTGTATTTATCCATAATAAATATTTTTGAGATCCTCCATTAGATTTACTAGTGCACCTAAAAAAAAACCATGAAAAACTTTCACAATTGACTTCAGAAGGGTAAAGTGACATATTCCCTGCCCTTTTTAAGCTTCAAATTAATGTTGTAATAATATGTGGTTCTGTATATCTGGTTTTCATGAGATATGAGTCAAAATGATCAACATTAATATATATACAGTTCATCTTTTTGAAGTAAATTATAAACACAATTATAAACACAAACTATTTCACATTATTCTAATTTTGTGAGATGCACTATTACTGACAGGTTGGTTAGTACTATGAGACACTGTAACAGGTGAGTGGAAATACACCACAACCTGTTGCTAAGAAACATATTCCAGGCGTATAACCCTTCAACAGAAAATTGATCCTTCTATTTAAAATTGACCCTGAAAAGGTAACGATTGTAACAAATAAAGTAGATTTTAGCTTCACCTCTATTACTTCTACTCTTATAGTATTCTTTATGAATTAAAAAGTTCTTCTACAATTTCTTAAGATTTTAACATAATGTTTGGGAAAAGGTATTAATATGAATACAATGTACTTGCGCTTCTCCAAGAATTTGAATATTGTGAAAAAAGTTAATTGTTCATTGTGTCATATATTTTATATTCATTACAGCTCATGAAAATGAAATATTCAGTATCTGAAATACTGAGTTTGAGTTTGAAGAAATTCAAACTCATTTTTTTTAGCAAATAATTTTTTATTTTTTGATTTTTTTATTTTTGACAATTTTCTCCCTTTCCCATTGTGGTAGTTGCCAATTAACCCAACCCATTAGTGGCTCTCCCTATCACTTTGCACTGTCCCTGACACTAGGAGAGTGATGACATGCACACTCCTCCTCCGCTGCGTGCGATACAGCCACCGCCTCTTTTTGAACTATCGCTTGATACACCGTCCCTGGGGAACCAACGCACTCGGAGGAAAGTGCAGGGTCTCTAATTTCGAATGGACCAATCAGTAGATGCCCGAGCCAGCAGACATTGCAATGTGAAAGTGACAGGGAGAGTTAGAGCGCCATCTACCTGCCCAGAGAGAACACTGCCAATTTTGCTCTCTGTGGGCCCCGGCTGTTGTTGGTAAACAACATGACTGGGATTCAAACTCGCAATCCTCTGGTCATAGTGTCAGCACCTTAGCCCGCTGAGCCACTCGGGGCCCCCCAAATAAAATAATTTTAAATGAAATATAATAATGTAATATTCTGGATTTCTGATTTTCATGATCTACAAGACAAACTGCTCAGCATTTTTAAAAAAGTTTGAAATATGTCACTATTTTGAGCAATGATTATAAAATATGACCATTTACATTGAACAAAATATATATTTCTTACAATATTTGAGAAACCGACTCAGTGTCACACTAATAGCACTTTTCCACCAAAATAAGTCTGGTCCTTGTACTGGTGCCATTCAGGCTTATGAGAACCTCAGTGCTTTTTAGTGAACCAGCCCTCATTTCCACTAGTTTTAGTTGAACCGAGGATACGTCACAGTGTACGTCATCAACAAAGCAGAATTATAAGCAAAGATGGCGGAGCGCATCGACTACTTGCGAGCATTTGTGCTCTTGGTACAAATGTTTGTTTCACTTCACAAGTCAAACCTAGAGCTACTTCTGGCAATAAAAAGATGCCGAAGACTTCACTATTTACCTTTTTAGCTTATTTATCACTTGCTCTTTTGAATGAACAAAACCTGCCCGAGCTAAATCCTCCACCAGCTTGCTGTAGAGTTTCTCCTTTCTAATACTCCCCTCAAGTTTCTCCTGAAACTCCGAAGAACACCAAATAGAGTTTCTTTAATGGACCACTGTATGCTACGAGTCGCCATCTTCTTGCGTTGAGTGCACAGGCGTGTTTGGTTCGCACTGAAAAACCAAGTATTTTTTGGTTCCCGCTGCAAACGAACGTTCCTGGTTTGGGGCGGTATTTTTGTTGGTGGAAATGCGCCAAATGGTTCAAAATTAGGTTCGTGAACCAGAACGGTACCAGTTCTGTGTTGGTGGAAAAGTGCTAAAGATGACTGTGAGCAGGTGACTCTGTGAACTGAAGTGTTCTTTGACTTTTCCATCCATCTTCCAAACATACAAGACAATATTTCAGTTTACTTCCTTTTACTGTCCTACAGTTTCTGAAACTGATTTCACAAAGGATTTATGAGAGTTACAGTGAGTTAAGGTGAATTAAACTGCTAACCATCCAGCAGCCAAATCCTTATTTGTCAGTAATTAAAGTTTTTTTTTAAGTATTTAGATGTTTTACGACACACTGCCTTTGTTTGCAAGTCAAATATAAGGCTTAATTAGTAAAAGTTTGGTTTTACATGGATGGGAATGGATTACCTCTCTGTTTACTTAATTGTTCAGGTGTTTTAACAAGTATTCAGTTTAGCATTTCTGCTTATCATCAGCAGTGAGCTGAAATAGACAGTCATAATTATGAACACTGTCTACCCTGGACCCCAAATACACAGTCATATGAGAATATTATGACCACCCCTTGTTTGGAATGAACACGGCCTGGGATGTCACATCATACCAGTCACTGGTAGCAGAGTGTAAAATCCTTATCTTGGTTAAAGGATGTGATATGACTGATGTTCAAAAGGTCATGGTAATAGGGTAATGGTTAAGGGTGGCAGCATCTCAGAAAAACTAAATGTGGGATGTTCTAGAACCTTCATAGTGATGGTGCACTGAGAATGGACTTCTCATTCACTGAGTGCTTCCCAATAGTATATCAGTGGTGCCCCATGGGACGTTGATGCCAGAGGGAAATGACAACTCTGAGGAGTGGTACAGAGTAATCAACACACCACTGTGGACCAGATAACCTCTATAATTTAACAGAGAAGCAACAGGGAAGTGTCAGAGCTTACCATTGATCAGTCAAGGGTGGTTAGTCCCACAGGTTGTTGGTCCTAATATTCTGATATGACTGTGTATTTGGCCTGTTTGCTGTAGAAGGTCAAAATTTAAAAGGTAATATGCATTAAAACTTGTGCTCTCAAGAGATTAAAATAAATTAAAATAAATTAATTAATTGCTATTATGTTGGACATTTAATCCTGTTTAATCACAATTAAATATATGACAAAGTTTGACACAAAGACTTTATGAATAAAAAAAAAATTGACACAATATTCTGCAATGAAATGTATTTATTAACTTCATCAAGTCTTATCTTCTTTGTCACAAAATATTTCACCAAAATATGAAATAAAATATGAAATTTCCTTCAGGGCGCTGGAATGTTCTACATACCAGAAGGTAGTTTTATACTGAGATGCAGCACAGCCGCCCATTTCTGACACCACTTCTTGCATTTAATCTGCACTGCTCCTTTAAGAGTATGATGTCTGTTGTTGCTGAATTCATGCTGTATGCAGTGAACATGATCTAACAAAGCTGAAGAAACCTAGATCTATCTTATTGTAAACAGCATAAAATAAGCTCTTACTGATCTGAAATGTACTCTGAATGAGCTTCTACAGCTCAGTAGTACCATTATTATTAGTGTACAGTACATTTGATCAAATTGTTTGTTTTCTGGATTGATAAATGCTGAATGAAAGTTTTTACAATATGATACGATTACCTGGACGGTCAAGGCCAGTGGAGTGGACTTAACTCTTGGTTGTTGTAACTTGATATCATATTGGGAGTTGCTGCATGAATTCTTTGCATGTTGCACTGATCAGTCTCACTCAATTGACATCAGTTCAGGTAGATTTATGTTTCGTGTGCAACTGTAGCCTTTACATAACCTCTAAAGTGTTGTTAGACTCGACTCCCTGTTGTAATCATCTGACCATTGACTGGTTTTTGCTTGTTTTCTTCTCCTTCCTCAGCTGTCCCGCCACTCTGACCTGCCTCAGACTTCCACATCATGCGCCCTCATTAACCAAGTGTGAGGAAGCAAGGGAGCATTCATTAAAGAAGTGAGTGAAAGCAGGCAAGGAATAGGAGGAAAGGATGTCTTGGCATTTTTTTCTGGTTGTGCATACAAGTGTGAATGACTAAAATTACATTCTGTGTGTGTGTGTCTCTCTCTCTCTCTCTCTCTCTCTCTCTCTCTCTCTATCTATCTATCTCTTGTCTGAGGCAGTGGCAATGGCAGGCTAGCTCCAGTTGGTGAGTGGGGTGAATAATTGATAGGTGTGGAGCTAAAAGTTTGATGCGTTGCCTGCGGGCAGATTTAACCTGCAGGCGGCATGCCCGTGCCCACCGGCAAGTTCCATACTGCCAACACCCTCTTTGTAGCGGACACACAAAAGCTCAGGCTCAGTCTTCACAACATTCTTACAATCATTTCTAACTGCCCGGGTGCTGGTTGCTAGTTACGCAACAGATCTTTAATATATGCAATGGAGGATGGGGATAAATTAACATGTCCTGAAGTGCTTGTGAGAGAGCAATAAGGCAGGACACAGTGTGTGTGTGTGTGTGTGTGTGTGTGTGGCTGCATTTTGTGGCCTTGCAGGAGTGTCACATTGTGGAGGAGAAGTCCCTGCCTGCTGCTTTATTTATGATTTGACTTTTAATATCATTTACTCTTACACAAGAGGCTGCATCTTAAATAAGCCTGGAGGTGCCTCTGTGTGTGTGCGTGTCTATGTATTAGTGTCTGGTCTGGCAGCCCAGACACTGCATACGTGCATTAATGTGTGTGTCTGTAACCTTCCCTGTGTCGTGTGTATTCACATCTAATATTTCATGCATGCTCAACATACATGTGTGGAAGGAGTTTTATTGTTCTCAGAGCAGGAGTGTAAAATATGCTCTGCTAAAACCACGCTGTGTGGAGCTTTCCTACTGTGCACCATTGTGTGGGAATGTGTGTGTTACACCTAAGAGTGTATATGGGGGAGGGGTGTGTGTTATATCATGTTGATGCGGTATGGCATGTAGGAGGAGATGTGTATGTGTGTGCATGTGCGTGCATTGCTCACCATCGTTCTTAAATATGGGCATATCTATGTATATGCATATGGAAGGTTTTATATATTGGTCTCTACTGAGACATCAGGTACACAGACACACAGATTATGCAAAGTTGCAGAATTTAGATGTATAATACTTCATTAATCGTGGCCATGCAAAGTTACTTCCATTAGGAAAAGCTACAAATGCACAATTTATACAACTTACAACAGAATAGATTTAGTACTGTGGCTTCAAACATTTGTGCCCAAAATACAGGAGTATGGTATATTTCATGGCATATATCATACAACTCCACATACAAAAAAGTTGGCATAGTATGAAAAATGCCAGTAAAAAGAGTAAAAATGCAGTGTTACATTTTATTCCTTAGCAGACAGTACGAACCCAAGATATGTCATATTTTGACAGGTCAACTTCAATTCATTTGTTAAAATATATCCATTCCTGCATCAGGTCAGCAACACATTCCAAAAAAGTTGAGATAGTGAAACATTTACCACTTTGTAATGTTGCCATTCCTTCAAACAACACCTAAAAGATGTTTTGGCACCGAGGATACCAAGTGATGAAGTGTTTCAGGTGTTATTTTGTCCCATTCTTCCTGCAAACATGTCTTACGGTGTGCAACAATACAAGGTTATCGTCAAATTTTTCAATTTCAGATCTACATTGAAGACAGATCAGGACTGCAGGCAGGTCAGTCCAGTACCTGTACCTTCTTCCTGCACAGCCATGCATTTGTAATGTGTGCAGTATGTGGTTTTGCATTGTCTTGTTTCAAAAAAAGCATGAATACTCTCTTTGGTCTGGAGCACACAATGTCAATGTTTCCACTGTGTGATGGTCTAGCCAATATGCCTCTGAGCTCAGAGAAGTTGACGCTTCTGGACATTTTTGCACAGAAGATGTTTAAGTAGCATTTGTGGGCATAAATATGTATTGTAGAGCTTGACAAAAGTTTGCTAAACACTTCCACATGTGGTTATATCAGCTATTGATGAATGACAGTTCTTGATGACAGTTCTTGATGCAGTACTGTCTGGGTGTTCAGCCCATCATGGCTGTTTAGCTTAGACTTGCACCCTTACCCTTTCCATACTGAAATTCCTCCAGATTCCTTGAGTTATTTAATTATATAATGCACTGTAGAGGGAGAAATATGCAAATCCATTTTGATTTTTCATTGAAGAACATTGTTTTTAATTACATTTTAAAAACATTTGAATACTTTTCTCATGCATTTGTTGACAAGCTGGTGATCCTCTTCATATATTTGCTCCTTAAAGCCTTTTGTTGATAATGCCTGTCCCAATTTTTTGATTTCAGATTGACTGATTATAGCAGTGGAACTACTTCATGCAGAAATGTAATATATGTGACATATGTGGACATCATTTTCATTTCCAACTATTGTCACTATGTATTAGCTACTACGGGTGTTACAGTCCATCGATCTGTAGTGATGCATCAACCAAATAGCAAATGATCCAATGCAATTCATGTGTGTTTATTTTCACACCTGTTCCAGCATGATCTGCACGATTCCTCTCTATTCACTCCTACGCTGTAGGTGGCAGTGTGCAGTGTAAGTTTATGGCAGTCTGACAAATAAAGCCTTGCTTGCACATGTTCATATTAAAGTACCTTTTGTGTGGAGTTTCATCATAGCATTTTATATTGACTGTATAACTTAAATCACTTCGCATTGAGTTTGCTTTCATTATAACCCAATTTTCCCCACCAATGTAGAAGTAGCCAATTAACTCACCCATTTGCTAGGACTCTCCCGATCACTTCTAATGTCCCTGACTCTACGAGGGTGAAGACTAACACATACCTCCTCCAACGCATGTGAAGTTAAGCCACCTCCTCTTTTCTTTTCCCAGACATGTACTATTGTTTATAGCTGTATATTGGCTAGAAATTGGTGATACAATATTTAGACATAGTGATATAATGTAATTGTTCTATATCAAATAATAGGAAAATTGTCAGTAGTGCACCCATAAGGTCAATTTATGCTACGTTGTAGATGTAGAGTCAGTTTAGTTTCTACCCTGTAGTCTTTGCAAGTGACCTTCACCACTGTCAGTATTTATACTTGTGCGTTGGTGTCTACACTCTACAATTACACCACCAGAGCACTAGTTGTTGATGGGGTTTATATGCCAATGTGTTGACTTCTTTTAGACATTCTGTTACATCCAAACTGATGTTTGAGGAGATTTCTCATCATTAGTTTTTTTCCATCTTTGTAATGAGGGAATGCAATCATATCCTCATAGCAATGTTCCATAATCTAGTAAAAAACCTTCCCTGGATAGTAGAGGCAGTTACTCCAACCAAATCAGGATAAACTCTTTTTTAATACCCTTGTTTTTTTTAAATAAACAATGAATGAGCAGATGTCCCCACACTTTGTCCATATAGCATACATAGTAAGCCCATCCATTTATCAGTAATATCCAACAATGACCTTTGATTGCATGCAAGAGTAGACAATTGATGCTCATTTAATATTTTGCAACACATACATAAGTGCTTTTTAGATTTGATTTACATATTAAGGATCTTTCTAAATGCTTGTAAGGCAATCTCTGAAGGACATTCACAGGGAAAGAGACACTATCTCACACACTCCCTGTGTTTCTATCCCTGTCACTTGCACAAGCCCAGAAAATAGATTGGATAGGAAAAGAAGAAGATGGAGAAAAGAAGCCAAGTGTGAGACTGATGCTGAACTGCTTCAGATCCACAGCTGGTCCACCGTGAGGCGAGATGCTGATTAGAAGCTGCTGTGAAGAAAACACCGTGGCTATAGTTTAGTCCAAATCTCCATCCTAACACACATTAGCGTGTGTGTTTTACACCCGTATGACAGCACTTAGGCTGTTGTGTTCGGCTTAGGAGGATCACAGGTATCCATTTTTGTTTTCTAATAATGAACATCCCCTTGTGAATAAATCCAATTCCAAGAGTGATCAGGCTTAGCATTTATTTATTAATTTATTTTCTTATTGGCGACTCTCATTTAATGGTGGGGGCTGGTGATGGAGCAGGCGGGGGTTTGCAGGAAGTGTAATTTAATTTGGTTATAATCTAATTTGCTTTGATTAAAAATTTATGCAAATCCCTCTCAGCATAGGGATCAGTGAACAGAAGCGACATCTCTCTCTCTCTGGCTCTCTCTCTCTCTCTGTCTGTCTCTCTCTCTCTTACTTTCTCTCTTGACTTATTCTCTCTCACTGTCACTCACTCACTATTTCTTGTTCTCTCTTGTCTCTCATTCTGTTTTGGTCTCTCACTCTCGCTGTCTCCCTGACACACACACACACATTCTCTCTTCTTTATCTTTCTCTCACTTTCACTCTTGTTTCTTGTTCTCTCTCATTCTCTGTCTCACTCAGTCTTTCTCATCCTGTCTTTCCCTCTCAATCACACTTTCTCATTCTCTCTGTCTCACTCACTCTTTCTCATTGTCTCTCCCTCTCTTTTTTCACTCTTTCTCTCTTATTCTCATTCATTCATTCATTCATTATCACACCCGCTTAATCATTATCAGGGTCGCGGTTAGTCCCCTACCCCCTCACTGGGCGCAGGGCAGGGCATTACACTATTCAACTAAGCCCAGGACAGGGCGCCAGTCCATCGCTGGGTGACACACACACAGACAATTTTTTAGAGTACCCAATTTACCTGACCTCCATGTTTTTGGACTGTGGGAGGAAACCGGAGACCCCGGAGAACATGGAAACTCCGCTCAGATGGGGAATCGAACCCAAGACCCCAGCACTGAGAGGCGAACGTGCTAACCACTAAGCCACCGTGCCGCCCTCTCTTATTCTCTTTCTCACTCATTCTTTCTCTCTTGTGTTCTCGCTCAATCTCTTTTTTCTATCTTTTAATCATTCTGTTTCCGCTTCCCTCTCTCTCTCTCTTTCTCTCTCTCTCTCTCTCTCTCTCTCTCACACACACACACACTACCTATCTCTTTCTCTCTCTTTATTTACTTCCACAAGTCTTCAGCATATCTCAGCATAAATACAGTTTTAAATAAACTTTTTTTAGGTTATCTAACAAGAAAATATACTATCTTCAGAAAATATACATTACATACCACATACTGTCCAGAACACGCAAGACCCACCAGTGTGAATTCTTGTTTTGGACACATAATATTGTAATATTCATTATATAAAACTGTGCCAAAGTATATCAGTATTTTTACCAATAAGGGGATTAATATATATCACCAAGAAGAACCTCTTTACAGCTCAGACTAGTGAATGGTTTTTATTAAGCTCATGTACATAAATATCACGTAGTGATGAAAACTAGAATCCAGAACATCTGAAGACACATATGTATGTCACCTATCCCTTAACCATCAAGAGCTGACCTTCACCATACATATACATATGTAACAACTCATGTAAATAAGATAAAAACAAATGTTTAGCCTTAAATACCATGTTTAATAGAGGTTAATATGAAGTGATTGGCTTAAAATTAACATATAGTGACTGTGTGTGTATGGGCTCGGAGATGGAGATTGTCTGAGAGTGACTTTGCCAAGTCCTACATTATTCCCCTCTAACTGCTTCCTGCTGAAGGTCACACCTATCTCTCT